>JAAAKG020183072.1:0-51832 GCA_010014905.2 Druon quercuslanigerum
GACCAATACGAATTATTCGGCAAAATATTAAATTTGATCAATTCAACGGCTCTACTTTAAAGCATTCGAAATACGAGAATTTGAAATTAGAATACATCCAATTTGATCTAAAATACCACAGGAATTCAATTTGAACGACAACTAAAGAAGTTGCAACTGTTTCGTAAAAAATATTTTTAATGGAAAGTCTACAAATATGTAAAACCTTAAATTAAAGAGAAAATAAGAAAAAAATTAATTTGAAAGCTTTAATTATCAAAATTCGAATCTTAACAATATTAATTTTGTCATCCGGATCATTAAAAAATTTCAAGACTAACGACTCAAAATTGAACCATTTTCTCTTAAATAATTTTGCGAATTAAAGCACTTTTATTACTCATAGACTCACAACTTATTCCTCTGTTTTCGAATATAGAATTTGCATATATTTATTTTTTATTTTCGAAGAATTGCTGTTCTTTTCTTTTTGAGATTCTGAACTAGGCTCAATTAATTTCAACCTCTCGATTAACTTTTATTTATTTCTTCCCTCGATTACTGAATATTCTTCAACATTTTTTTTATAATTTTATTCACTTGTCGTATATTTATTCTTAAAATTTTTTCTTTTATTCAGAATTCAATAAATTAAATGCAGTGGAATTTCAGTAAATCAACACCTTTTAAGAAGAGTAGAGAACGTTTTGAGCACCAAATAAAACCGGAAGTTGTTCCGAGCTGGTTGGACCAGGGAATAAGCGGGGAGAAACGTACAGATAATTGGTTTTTGCTGGCAGCAAATCGGAAGGGCGAATTACTGCAATTGAGGGTTCGTGATTCCCTCGGACAGTTCTACAGATAATAAGAGTTTCCCGCGAAGGAGAAACTTGCTTTTTACAAGACCGGAAATGAGTGTCATCGATAAAAGGAGAGGGCTCGCTTGCAATTTTTCCTTGCACGAAGCTTGAAATAAAATTCAATCTCCGCATAGAGAAATATTAAAGGCTCTTTACAACACGCATCGTCTATACAAAACACATACACTTACACGTGCGTTCGTGCATATATATATAGTATATATATATATATAATGAAAATAGGCTGTGGCTACGTGTACTGAACTGTCGCTATGAAAATTGACTTCTAATTCGGAAATTCTATCACCGACCCTTTTTAGCCCAAGAAACGTTGGTAGACAGAAAGCCTTTAAAAATAAGTTTAAACATCGAAATGAACTGAAAGATTGCTTGTATTCAGGCGAAAGGTGAAAACCTTTGTGGGTAAAAATCAAAAAGTTTGAATAACTTTGTTTAAAATAAAATAGGAAGGAAGTATTTGAGCTCAGTTAAAATCATATTTTTTTCTATTCATATTAATTAAAATGAACGTAATAATTATTATTTGCGAAATTGGAAAATAAGGCCTTACTTTATAACTATGAACTTTCTTTTTAATGACAATCTTTTGATATAAACTATTTACGATATTTCGTAAGTCAAAATAACAATTAGATTAGTAATTTCTTTATTAAGTTACGTCTATAATAATTTACTGCGGAAGATTCAAAACGTTACTATAACTATGTTTTGAAAACTAAAAAAAAGAAATGATTGACAGAACAACAAGTCACGACTGATCAATTCTGGTAGGAAGACATGCATGTTCAGGTCAAATCAATAAAAACCACTGCACTTTATTTAACAAAAATGACGCTAAAACGCACGGTCTTTATTCAAATCAATTAAAACTTTGTATTTAAAATTGTACACAATCAACATAACTTGTTGCTTGGCGAACGCGGACTGACGAGACGAGAACGAAAGCGATAAGACCGACTTAGACATAAGGTTTGACAAAACGCAATAACAAATTAAATATAAGGACAAGTCGATGAAATTTAAATGAAAATAAGTATACAAAGAAAATAAAAATAAGAACACAATTTAAATGATTAATAAAACAGTAAACTAATGTCTAATTCACAACAAACTATAAAACTATTCTTTAAAATGGAAGTATAACTTTCTTTGACCATTCTGCAATTCATTCCGAAAAAATAATGCATTTACAAATTATATCTCAATTACGTACTAAAGTTTAAAAATGATCATTGGTACTAACCTTTACTAACTAATTAAAAACAATTTTGCTAATTGAAAAAAATAATTATTGATTAGGTAAAAGTTGCACTTATAATATAGCCCTAAATGCTGTAGTGCTAATTTTATTCCTTAAAGTATTGGGTAAATACCTCGTTTATATATTTTTATTTTTAAAAATTTGGAGAAATATTTTGTTTGCAAAGAGAACAATTGTATAATTTCTCAATGATTTTGTTAAATAAACTCGCCCCAAAGAGATTTGCAAAGAATCTTTGAGGAATAAAATAAGTCTTACAACATAAGTATTAAATAAGAGTTTCAATTTTCACCTCAGGAAATGATAAAGACATAAAACTGTAAATAATTATTGTTAAATACAAAATTTCAAACTAAGATGTTGGGTTGGTATCTTAAAATACCAGCAGATTACTTTACTTACACATGTGAAAAATTTATATATAATTTATATATAGTGGACAAAACACTGATATTTTTTATTTGTTTTTCATAGAAAAGTTCATAAAACAAATAATAAATATCATTGTCTGATCCGCTATATATAAACTGTATAAGAATTGTTCACAAGGAGAGTGACAACATATAATAAAAATAAAACTAATTGTACTTTTATTTCAAACAGCTTCATACCTAATACTATTAGTTTCAAGCTGCAGACAATCGTGATAAATAATTTTTTTAATTTATCTTTGTACTTGTACTGTAGTAATTCAGGCTGCTCACGAAAAAAAACAGTTTCGAAAAATTATCAATTTCGTACATCTTCAGAATGTACATTTTCCAAATTCGCTGTTGTTTTTTGTTGCTTTTTTGGTTACATGATGCATCCACAATTCACGTCGTATCAGTTTCTTATAATTTCAACAAAAATTATGTAACACGTACCGGGTTTTTTCCGGGTTTGTTAAATATGCTTCTGTCAATTTATTAGTTGGAAGAACTATTTTGCTTTCTGGCATTACTACCCGCATTGTAATTTCAACAAATTGAGTTGTCACATCAACAAGAAAGCTCGTTGGTATATCCAATAAAGTAACAGTGGCATATTTTACAAACCCAAGTAGTTGGCCTTACTACCTATTTATTTCATGGCATCCTTAAGTTTCCTTTTGAAAGATACTATGCTATAAATTTGAAAAAATGTAGTCACGGACTAATATATAGTTAAATTTATTTAAATACAGAGCCAATTAAAATTAAAGAGGAGCTAGAATATTGCTTGAAAAAATTCGCTTTGGTAAACCCTGTAATTAAAATAAAATTATTTCTCCAAACAAAAGCGTATAATATTCCAGTCTCATAATATTGTCAGCTTTTTGAAGTCCAGCCTGACAACCTTCCAAACAGGAATAGACAACAGTGTTCTGCAGAAGGAATACAAAGGCTTCTCTCGTTTCAAAAAGCTTTAGGGAAAAGTAGATAGGTAATAATAGACTTTGAAAAATAAACATATATTTGAAATCTAGTTGCAAGTAGTTTTCTGCAATTGTAAAAGTAGAGCATTCAAAAGACAAGCAGAAGTCGATAGTTCAGCGACAGATTTAACGTTTCCGTGCGCAAGAAATCTTCATTTCGTTCGTGCAGAATAGGTAGAGTCGGAAGTCATGTAAGAAGAGGAAGGCAATGAAGAAGAAGTATTAGAACTCAGGAATGGAGACCTTGGAAAGGCTTCTAGATATTGAAGGGGACCGATTGAACGTTCGCTTCAATGCTGGATTCACAGCAAAAAAAAGTACTTCCCTACCTCCTTTTATCCATCGAATTTGATCTCCCGAATGGGCAGAGATGTCTTTGCTCACGGAAAGCTTCACTTAAAGACTCATATTTCATACGGTCAACTCAATTGTAGAATTACATGTATGGAACCTGTCTTCAAATATTACTCTAGCCTTTTAAAAAATGAGTCTTTTCTGTATGATTTTTGCAATAAAATAGGAGAAGAATTAGGCAATACATTATTTTAAACAGCTTTAATATAGGTAACATACTCATAATATTCAAAGTCAAAATATTCGCAATAATAATTCAACATTTTCAAGAAATTAGAGGATTTTGCAAACGAAAAATTATGAATTTTCAATAAAAAGAGTTGTGTTGCCTAGAAAACCCTCATTTTCAAAATTCACCGACAAATAATAGAATTTTAACTATGTAGAATTTTTAATACAAAGTCTTTTATAAATAGAATAAAAAAATTTCAGAATAAAATGAAAAATTCTAAATTTATTGGTTTGAACCAACGAAGATGTCTTCTCTACCATAAAAGATGAATTTCGAATCCACTAGAAATAATTTTCTGTACAAATAGACAAGTATTCGAAAAACGAAGTGTTTTGACAAAAAATAGGGCTTCTTACCAAAATATTTAAATTTTCAACAAAGTGAGTGAATTTTCAACAAAATTGAAACACATACTTATATTTTTTAACTGTCAAAATGAATTGTCAACCAAATAGTCGAATGTCCAAACAAAAGATTAAACTTCACTAAAAAAAAAACAGTTGAATTTTCAAATAGTTAAATTTAGAAGTAAAATAGACAAATTTATAAGAAAACTGTAGAATTTTTAACCAGAAATATGAGTTCTTGAACAAAAAAGATGACTTTTCTATCACGACATAAATTTTCGATTCAAAAATGAATTTTTAACAAAATAGTATAATTTTCGATCAAGAAAAATATTAGAAAAATAGCTTCATTTTCAACAAAATAATTATATATTTCTAACAAGATATTAGAATTCATAACAATAAGAGCTTAATTCCCAGCCTAAAATATGGAGAAAAAAGAATTAAATTAAAAACCATAGAACAGTACTTTTTATCAAAAGACATTAATTCTTAAATATAATAGTAAACTTTTGAAATAAAAAGAATCAGACAGCTCTTCAAGAAAATAGTTGAATTTTTAACAAAACAATAAAAAATCTCAACAATAAGTATAATTTTAATGAAACCTTAATAAAAAATTTTATAGTAGACATTTAAAAAAATGAAAGGGTGTCACGGCATAGCCATGCAACTGTCGTTCTTTTAAAAAACATGTTTCATTGGCATTCTCTGAAATTCTGTCGCACATTGTGGTGAAGAATTTTGGTTTTTAAATTGTTTAAACCAATTTTCTTCAATAAAATTGCTTAAATATTCTAGATGCGAATAAACTAATGGCGCGATTCCATTCTATGGAAAAAATAAATAAAATCCATATATTGGACAACATTTTGCTCCAACCCATTTCTGATGCATGTAGAATAATTACAATTGCTAAACCATGCAAGTATTTATTTATGCGACGTTACCAATTGAGTTCATAAGAAAATGATTTAATTTTTTATCTGAGTAAATTGAAGCTGAAAGTTTTTCCGAATATTTCATTTTTAAACATATTGTTCAAACAATCTAAGAACAATTTTCTTAAAAATCAGCAATTAGTTGTCGCGCTATTGGTTTGCCAAATATTTAATGACTTTAATGACAAAATAATTATTTAAAAAATGTTGAAATCTGAAAAAAGTTATTCTTTAACTTTGAGTTTTTTTGTTCGTTTAAAATATTTCTGTTGTTTGACGGAAATATTTTATAATAATTAGAGTTTAAGAAAAAAACAATGAAAAACAGCATTTTTCATGAAATTTTGCGAACCAACATGGATCTGCCATGACATTCTTTAATAAAATTTTAATAAAAAAATATAACTTTTTAAGTAAAAAGCAGAATTTTGAACAAAATTGACGATTAAATTATTGACAAAAACGTAGACGTTTGAATCAAAATATAATAGTAAATTTTTTTATTAAAAACAAATTTACTTTCAAACGCAAAAGATGATTTTTTAACCAAAAATTATAAATTTTGAATCTGAAAGAACGGATTTTCTATTTGAAAACGAAACATATTAAAAAGAAAATTATAATTTTCGACAACAAAAGTGAGATTTCATAATAAAATAGGTAAGTTTTCAAGGAAATAATAAAAATTTTCACAAAATAATATAATTTTAAACCAGAGAAGTCGAATTTTTAACCCAAAATATAATAGTGGACTTTACAAATTATAGTATACTTTTCAAACATAAAGAAATAACTTTGATTCCTAAATCATGAATTTTAAACCAAGACAAATTACTTGTCTATCAAAAGATATATTTTAAACCCAAATTCACAAATTCACAAATTAACTATCGAACAAGACGAATGTGTAACACAATAGTCAAATTTTTTTAAAAGAAGATGACTTTTTAACATAATAGTTTATTTTTCAACAAAGTTAATTAATTTTTTACTAAATAATAGTAAAATGTGTACCTGAATTTGTTTGTTTTTTTCAGCAAATAATTAAATGTGTGTCCAAGTGATATAATTTTTAATCAAAAGTGTCGGATTCTGAACCAAAAATATAATAGTATGACTTTCAATTAAAAAGAATTCGTGTTCAACCAAAAAAGACGACTTTTCTACCAAAAGATGAATTTTCAATGAAGAAGACAATTATTCTGTTCTATTCTTCTATTCTATTCTATTATAGAGTATTTTAAATTTAATATTATTAAGTCAATTTTATTAGTAACTAATTGTATACATTTAATTTTTAAATATAAAAGGAACTTTAGGATTTGGAGAAACGATCAACGCAAACTTTAAAATCTTATGAAAAAGTTTAAAAAATTAAAAACAAATTTAATAAATTCCCATCTATTTCCAGGCTTTTCCCGAATGCTTAAAATTGCAGGCTAATTCCCAGTTTTCTCGGTTAGTGGCTAATTGGCCATCATGTTTCTGAAAGCAACGGAAAGAAACTGAATACAATTTTATTTATTAGAAATAAATATAAATTTTTGTCTTATTTTAATATTTTATATATATGAATTGTTAACTTGTCCCGTGTGACGTTGCATAATGAGGCCGTGATACGTAATCACGCAAGTTTCGAGATGCTGGAAAATGCTCAGAGTAAACCACGATGGAAACGGCTGTGACTGACGCGGTGGTTAGACTAATCATGTGGAATGTCAGAGCAGCGTGTTACGAATTTTCGCAAATCAAGAAATTTGCGATTATAAGCTGAACATTATAAAATGCCCAATATGTAAATCACTCTCTAAATATGAATAAGTAAAATATTATTGATTATCAGTTCAATTCTAAAAATTTTCATAGCTAGAACTGAGCTACTGATGATTAGTAGAAATTTACTGATGCAATTAGTTAAATAAAAATTACTAATTCATTCAGTTATCCGAAAGAATAGAGCCTGGCCGCGGAACTACTGCTTGAACAGTAATAATTCAATTGATAAAATCATTTAGTTTTGAAAGTTTATATTTCGCACACATCCTGGAAATTCACATAGTTCGACACTTTGAGGGTGCTTGACAGGACTCGTCTTCGGTGAGAATGGCTCACTACATTTGGGTGACGACGCTCTACTCAAACGATACTCATAGCGGGGTTTAAAAAAATATCCTCTTTTATCAAATAAAATCACCTTTAATGTATTTTTGTGTGAATTTTATTAGTTTTCAAAACTAACAAACATTTTATTTTGATGAATATATTTTGTTCAATTGTCACTTTCACCGTTCTACAGAATTATAAATTTATCTTAATCTCCGCGATGGCGTGATTTAATTAACTTATGTTCTATTGGCGTTTTTATTGCTATTTAGATAAGTTAATATTACGAAATAACTGATTCATCAGTTAAAATTCAATAAAGTCATTAGTTAGTAAAAATTTTACTAATAAATCAATGTTTAATTAATTAACAGTTAATGAGCTGGTTCAATTAGTTAAAGTTTTACTTACTTAAAGTAAGAGGGCAAATTATTACATATTTAATTAAAATGTTTATTGCAAGCATAAAAGCCAATTGAGACAGAATTATCAGGTATTTTAATCTCTATCAAATAAGCTCTTAAAATCACTTGACACCAAAATTATTACGAAATTAATACCACTGAAAAGAAAAAAGTTAAAGAATACAAAAATTAAACAACAGACAAATCCATTACTCAAAATTTCCGTTATTCAAAAGTTATATTCTTCCCTCTCCGTTTTCAATAAAAGCATTTCACAATACATTCAAATTACACGGACAATTTTACGTTATAAGCGCTTCCATGATAAAAGGTTTTAAGAGGATTAAAATGTTGTATTTAATATCGGAATATAAACTGCAAGAGCTATTGATTGAGCCGGTGAAATGAGAACGGAAAGAAAAATATAAAAGCAGAGTCGCTCACCTCAGTTGATGTGTTTATTAAACTCTTAACCTCTCACATAAAAGCACCGGAAAAAGGAAAAAGTTCCTTCTGTACGTCTCAAGCTACAACGCTGCATCGTTCACTTAAATGTAGTGACATCGTAAATGCAACTCTCGTAATTGTTGTTCAGTGTCTACTTTCTGCAGCAGGTAACTTTACCTAGTTTCGTGTCCTATTTAGTAACAATTCCCGAGTTCAGAAACTGGCGGAGGCAATCTTGTATAAATCAAGTGGTCTTTACCAATAAAAAGTGGCGGAACCCTTTTCTGGTAATTACCAAGTAGGTTGTCTCTACTTCAATAAAAGAGAAAAGAGCTTTTGAGGTAGCAGAATGTAGGGTGCAGTGCGGCAGTGTTTCACACGTTAGGGGCCGTTCAAAAGCTACGTAACGCTATTTTGAAAAGTTTTGCACCCCTTGCATATGTGATCTCCCTGGTCACATATCATCACACACAGCTTGAGTTCCACAGGATGACGTTCCCAGTACGAACAGCCCCCCCCCCCCCTTAGGACTAAATTTTATTTTTAAGTTAAGTTGATCAGCGTCTAAAATACAACACAAAACATGCAAAAATAATATTTCAACAGGCTTCAAAGCTCAAGATTCTCTCAAAATAATCTTCAACGATAGAGTTGTCTTTTTTAATTAAAACATACAATTTTGTAGCAGACAGTTGACTTTTGAAACCAGAAAGATGAATTTTCAAGAATATATTTGATCTTTTAACAAATTGGTTGAATTTTCTGCCTGCAAAGATACCTTTTTAACAACATTGTGTAATTTTTAAACAAAACCAGTCATTTTCAACTTTTCCACTAAAAAAAGTAAACTTTCTGCCCAGGCGCACGAATTTTCTACTCAAAAATACAAATTTTCAAATTGCAAAGATTGCAATATTTAGATAAAAATTTAAATTTGAAAAAAGTAATTATCGATTAAAATGTTCCATTTAAAACACGATTTTGAACTGCCTAGCGAAACGGACATTTTTAATTAACTAGTTAACTCTTTAATCCAAAAAGAAGAATTTTATAGAAAAAGATGAATTTAAAAAAAAAATTATCAAATAAACTAATGAATCTTCTACAATAATACATAGATTTTTAATCTTGGAAAAGTTTTCGATTTTCATTTTAAATAAAAATTTTCAACAAAGAAATAAGTTTTTATTCAAGAGAGAGAAAAAATATGAAACGAACTCTTCAATTTTCAAGGTAAAAAGGAAAATTTTGTATAAAATAGTTGAATTTCCAAAGAAAAAGGTAAATTTTAAACGAATTGATCAATTATCTGTTAAGAAAGATAATTTATAACGAAAAAAATTGTCAAAAAAAGTTGAGTTGTCAACCAAAAGATATAAGTTTTCAACAGAAGAAAATCATTTCTAGCCAGATAGTTAAATTTTTCATGGGCTAATAGTGTTTTAATCACTAAAGGAAGAATTTTCAATGTAATAGTTGAATTTTAAACAAAGAACGATCAATTTTCTATTAAAAATGGAATAAATAAACTTATATTTTAAAAAAGCATTTTATATAAAAATTTTTTTAATGAATTCTGAACAAAAAAGTTAAGTCTTTAAACAAAGAAAATGAACCCTACACAAAGTAGTTCAAGTTTCAACCAAATAGTAGAATTTTAACTAAAAGAGATGAATTTTTTATGAAGAATTTAATACTTAACTTTTTAACAAACAACTATCAACAACTATAAAAAATTGTTAATTTTAATTGTTTTGAAATATTTCCAAAAGACGTTATTTACATTTATATGTCACACTTCCAAGGAAAGTGTGACATACTTTGCGATCGGTCCCTTACCAAAGTAAAGTAAAGCATTAACGTTACAGTTAATTTATAGAAATTTGTGACGCATTACCGTTACTGTTCAGTTTTGCAAAATGTAATTTTGTACTATTAATGTTACTTAAAGTTTTGTGCATTTTTCTTTTATTTAAAAGTATTTAATAATCTATCAATTATATTTTAGGCTCCGTAAACTAATCAATAATCATACATTGATAATATGTAAAGCATCACTAATTTTAAATTCAAATACTTTTAAACTAAGGCATTTCCAAGATGGTCTTTGAAAAAGGAATTATTTTAAAATAAATTTTTTGAAAATTGAAGAGGGATAGATGCGAAGAATTCTTTATCAAAAAAATTACAAAAAGGTCTTCAGGTATTCGGTATGTGCAGCATAGGCTTTGTTCTTTTCTGTATAAAATATTTACCACATGCTCTAAAAACGGCTTGTACGTACCCTCATTATATTTTAATAATTTAAAATTTATCAAAATAATTGAATAATATCTCAAAATGCATCGTACCTTCGAATCCCTGCTAGGTCCGTAGAAATTCGGTAATTACAGCACAAAATAATTATATACTTTGTTTTTGAAATCTTGGGTGGTTCTAAATATTCAAAATCAAAAGCAGTAAAAAAATTTTAACTTTTAAAATTTTGATAACTATACATAAGCGAAATGCTTAATCAAAAAATTTTGGATAAGTAGCCAAATATTTTTTTTATACCTTCGCTAGTCGTCCCGAATTTTCAGGATGACTAGTCCATCCCCTTTTCCAGTGTTAACAATTTTTCGGGACTACACGCAGCCAAAAATTAAATTGCATGTGATTTTTTGAATATCATTACTTTAAAGCTAAATCATATCTGGTGTATAAGTTATATTTTCTTGATATTTATTTTATTATTAGTCGAAGAAAATATTGTTTCAACATTTTGGAAGCCAAAGAAGTAGAAAATTTTTGCCAATTTCTATAAACTTTTTACTTTTTTGTATTAAATCTTCATATAAAATTACGATACATTAACTTAAAAAGAGAATATCTAAATAAATGTTTTTCCTCGATGCCATATTCTCTACGTGTTGTAATTTAAAATAAAAAATCCTGTGCTTACAAATAAAAGGCTCTTTGAAGAAAACTTTTAAATTTAAGTAGTTCACCAATACTCCTAATAATTAAAAAAATTACTGAGTTTGCATATTTTCTTAATGTTCCAGGTGGGGAAATAAGAGTAAATGTCATAGTGCCTAAGGAAGCTGATGTTGGCACATCGATAAATTTAAGATGTGAGTGGAGCCTCGCCAAAGGGGATACTCTCTACTCCGTAAAATGGTACAAGGACGATCACGAGTTTTTTCGATACGTTCCAGACCAGCAGCCGAGGATTCAGACTTTTCCATTAAATGGGGTATACCTCGATGTAAGTATACTTAAGCAAAATTTAACAGAAAAACTCATTTAAATTATAATGGCATCATGTTTGATTTCGACACGAAATTACATTTTCCAGAGAATTTTATCTGAGAACGAAGTACCAGAGAATAACAAAGTAATGGATAATGAAAACAGAATTTATGAAAGAATGAAAAAGAATTAAGGGAGGATAAAAATATGCTTTTATGTAAAAGGGAAAAAGTGTAGTTTCTAAATAGAGAGTAAAACAGCCCTCTATCTTTACAGCATTTTCATTTTCTTCTCGTAATAAACTTCGAAGCATTTTATACATTCCTTTATAATTGAAAGTTCTACAGTTTGGTGGACGCCTTTATATCTTGAAGACGTTCCAAAAGTTCGAAACATCTCTTTGTAATTACTCTAAAGTTTTAAAGCTCAAAAGATGAATGCCTTTTAAATAAAAATATTACGGAAGACTGCAAGTTTCTATTTCTACAAAGAGTATTGCATTATTAGTTATTGTATAACTAGACATAGGATATTATATATTAGACAGGCCAACGAAATCCTTTTTTTCCCTAATTTTTCTAAAGCTTCTAGGCGGAAATTTCTTTCCTTCTGAGTTTCCGAAAATTCGACTTTTGAAAGTTATAAAATTTGCATTTTTGAGGTTGGTATTAACACCTTTTAAGTTACGATTTTATCCCTTTGTGGTCCAGAGTGAATTTTTCTGACGCGGTGGTCCATGTGGGACTTTTAAGTCCATGAAGTTTTTGTCTGCGTTATTTTCATTATTAAAATGTGACAAAATTCACAGTTATTTTTTAGAGTCAATAAAATAAATTTCAAGAAACTATTTTGTTATTGGCAACTTTATATTTTTTTAACCTTACAAAGATGTTGAAAAGGGATATTATTGATCTAAGTGCTATAATAATAAATAATTAAAGCATTGAGTGAGATGTTAAGAATTACAGACTTCAGACCATAGGATTGCGATGTTGAATGAATCCTTTATTCCATTTCTTCGACATTTCAAAAACTAAACGTTATCCTTGTCAGGATTGAGTCGTATACATAAAAATTCCTTAACAAATCATGTCGAAGTCGAGTATTTATAAATCCTTAATTCTCCTTTTCCTAATTATTCTTAGAGTTATCTTCATATTAAATTATTAAGTTAAATTTATTTTATTTTGTTATTTTAAAATCCATTAGATTATTAGAAAGTTTTAAAACAATATAAAATTTTAAAAGAAACATTTTGGTAGGATGGAAAAAACTACTTTTTACTCCATTTTTCAACCGAGGAAAAGCAGGTTTTCGGTAAAGGTTTTTAAAAATCTAGTAAAAAAAATTTCATGAGCCACCCTGATGATATATATCGTAAAATACTAGAAATTCGAATCCTACGTTTGTCAAAGTTTTTTTCAAGGTTTTAAAAATTAGATATTGTTTTTTGTATTTGTTCTTTTCCATTAATTTAAAACAATGTCAAATATGAACAAATGTACAACTTTTATTTAATTCCCTTTTTAAATGCACTATCGACTACGACTGCACAAAAATGTTTTTTCTTATTTAAGGTTTTTTTAATTTCTTAGTTATTGCATACCAAAGAAATAAAAACTTAGGATTGACCGTGATTTGATTATTAGATTAAAACAATTTATCAAATTTTTTTTGGTATTTCTTTAACAAAGGTACCACAAAAAAATGCGAAGTATTTTTAATATGACCCATATCACTTTCACCCTCGACTTTGTGTATGCAGAATGCTTCATAAAAATATACTTTTATTCCTATTCCCAAAAGACTGGTACGCTTTATTACATAATTTTTCGAGATGCTAAAGGGGCAAGTTATTATGCCTGGTAATGCGATCCAGGGCATTTTCGACGTGCAGTATATCTTTCTACAGAAGTACTTCACCCTGGGTTTGTAAAGGTTCCGTTGTAGATTATTCCCACGAGTCGGAAACAGCGAGCCAACGTCGAGATGTGAGTCGTCTAAATGCAAATCCTGCCAAATTCCTTAGCGAGAAGAGAATTACGAAAGATGTATAGAACATTACGTTGCCCGTAGCGTACTTCGAGTGCCATTTGACAAGATAGTGCTACATCCACCTAACAGTTATTTCTCCCAAACCTTCAATTATCCAAAAACAAACTTGTACTAGATTTTACTATACGAATATAATACAAGTTCGACCACTAAAATGTTCTTATAATTTTTTTTAATCATCTGAAGATTACCAACCTTCCTTATCACGCCTCCTTCCAATCACCTCAGTATCGGTCAATAATAAAATTCAGAAACGACCTACAAAATCCTCTAGCAGTGTTCAATAACATCTTTTAACAAGGATTCATACAACTCCCTAGAAGCGGACAATAACAAAATTAAGCAACGGTAAACATCAATACTTAGCAATGCTCAATTACATGTTCTAGATACGCTGGATACAACTGCTAGAAATTACTAATAAATTCGTACAATACGAACTTTAAGCTACGATCAGAACTACTCCCTAAAAAACCGACAATAAAAGATTTTAGCAGCATTAAATAATATACTCCAGTAAGCGTTAAAAACAACGGCCACTAACATCGTCTAGAAACGGTCCGTAAAATACCTTAGATGCGGTCAATAAAATATCCTAGAAACTTTAAATCGCATCTTTTATAAATTGCTAGTAAAAAACCTCATGAATGGAAAACAACAATTATTAACAACGACCAGTACAACTCCCCAGTGACGTATAATAACAGCTCCTAGCACCTTTTAATGTGAAAACTTAGTAACCGTCAATAAAATCCTAAACAACGCCTAATAGCGTCCCCTAGCGATAGCTAATAATGACCATTAGTAACGGCTGATAACATCCTCTAGCAACGGTTAGTAACAAATCTTAGCAGTAGGCAATAACTTTCCCTAGCAACGAAAAATAATATCCTTTAGGACCCGTCAGTAACAAACCATGACAACAGACAATAAAAATCCTTAGAAACAATTAATATATCTTCCTAGCAATGGGCAATAACAACTCAAAGCAAAGGTCCATAGAGCCGTTAGAAACAGTCATACGCGTCCATTGGCAACGGTCAGTATAAACCATTAGCAACAGGTAATAATAACAATTAGCAACGGCCAACAACTTCTTCTAGCAACAGTCAATAAAAACCATTAAAACTTGTAAGTAACAAGTCTTAGAAAGGGCTAATAACATCCCCTGATAACGAAAAATAACAGCGCTCAGCAATGATCATTACAAGTCCTTAACAACGCTCAAATACAACTTATAGAAACTATCAGGAACAAACCTTAGCAACGGACAATAACAGCCATTAGAAACGATAAATAAATCTTTTTATCAACGGAAAATAAAACTTTCTAGCAACGGGTAGTAACAGTCTTTAGCAACAGCCAATAAAATCTTGTAACTATGGTCAATAAGAAGGACCTGTAGAAGCAGTCAAGTACAACCTTTAGCAACGTTCAAAAACATCCTCCAGCGACGGTTAATAACAAATCTTAGCAACGAATAAAAGAAGTCCTTAGAAACGGTGAATATCAGCTTTTAGCATCGCTAATAACATATTCTAGCAATGGATAATAAGATCTCATACCGACGTAAAATAGCATTGATTAGAAATGGTCAATAACATTTTCTAGTAGCAGATAATAAGAACCCTTAGTAGTGTTAAGTATCATTATTTAGCAACTGTCAGTAACAAACGTTCAGAAAATAAAAGCCTTAAGCAACGAATAATAAAACTCCCTAGCAACGGTAAAAAACTTTTAGGTGAGGCTAGTGACATTCCCTAGAAATGTTCTAAGGGATAGTCTGGGCCTGGTGTGACAGGGGAGATTCCGAGGGATAAAAGGATTTGGGTAAAATAGAAGGAGTTCCGTGGAATAAACGGGGTCCAGACTTGATAAACCAGTGCTTCACCTAGGAAAAAAACTATTTTGAAAAAAATTCAAACTTATGATTTTTTTCGGAAATTGCTGTCCAAAAGGAAAGAACTTGAAAAGCTTGAAACGTTGAAACTTGAAAAGTTGAAGTATTTTGTATCCTCTCGGTATTTTGTACTTTAACATCTAATCCTCAATTAAAAAATAAATCATAATAGTTCAGATAGAAACAGAATGATAATAATCAGTTCATAATGCACCCAGACAACTGGGTGCATCGAAATTCGCCGAGCGTAGACCAAGTATTTTCGGTGACCTTATACACTTCCAAAACATCTTTTTATTCTCTCGAGGAGATTATGAAATCTGTTTAAAGAAGAATTCAATAAATAATACAAACAGAATTCATTAAAAAAATGCATATGCGCAATTTAAATATTTAATGTAAAAAAATGACTGGAATATTTGTCAGCCATATGGAATGACATTGAAATATTTATGAGAATTATTTAATACTGGATAGTTCTTAGGTAAAGCTCACCAAAAATTAAACATAATTTTTTAAGTCCGTTTCTCCCGTGCTTGTTTGCAGAACAAAAGGAAATGTTCCAACAACGTTTTGGGTCGTCTCATTCGTTGCACTTGCACTCGCACAAGCCGACGCGACGCAGCACATTACCAACGGGGAGAAGATCCAGTCTCTGTATAACGCAAATTAGTAGATTAAACCGGACGTCCGGTAGAAAGTGATAAATTTACACGGATAAAAGTGCGAAATGAAATTACAGTCTGACTCTGAGGCGTTCGCGCTTTTGGTTTCCGGATAATTTTATTTTCACTCTTTTTTTAATTAGCTCTATTACTTTTTTTCATATGTTCTGCTCACTACCGTTTCATACATTTTGAAAATATATGGTCTTCGCTCAAATATCTCTAGATTTCATAATTCCTGTAGATAAAAAATTATAATATTTTGATAACGGATAACTTTGGTAATTTCCAGCTTTTTGAAAAATCTTTAACTGCAACTTTAAGCTGGCAGAGTACGAAGATTTGTTAATAATCTTGTGACATTCACGTTATGTTAATTTGATGTTTACGCGGAGAATTGTTTACTTAGCTGCAAGTTTGTCCTCGGCACTCCTATATGATTTGATAACATGCAAGAAGCAGAATGAACACTATTAATTTATTTTCAAAATTCAGCAAGTAGTCTTATATATTTATTTTTCCAAGCTTCTGAAACATTTATTTTTTCAAACTATTCATAAAATATCACTCTAACAATACTAGAATACCATTTTATTTCCTATAACACGATTTCTCTACTTTCTACGCATCAGAACCTACCGAAAGATGTCAAATAACCTCTAATTTATATTACATATAACTACACGCAAAAGGGAAAACTTATATTAATTTAATTTTAAATATACGTGAAATTACGTGGAAAAGGGCAAAAAGAAATTTTTTTATCTAGGATTCAACGAATCAATTATTATTTATAATTGGAGTGCAACATGCGAATGGAAGCTTTCCCAAAATTCACTCTAAATGTCAGAATTGTAGCATAAGTACAGCTTATTGTAAGTTAGCTCTGTCGAATTAATGTAGAAGCTATGATTTTTTATTATTTAGAACGAAAAATCAAATTTTAACGTATTTTAATTTATTAAAACTGGAATTAGTTGACTCTTCAAATAAATAATTAAGTTAAATGTATTGAAAATTTATTGTACATTTTCCTAATGGAGATTTTATAGACTTGAGTTATTAAATTTAATATACCAACATATATAAAATTGCTATTGCTTTTACTAGTTAATAAGATTAACTGCACAATATAAATAAAACAGGAGGACGAAAAATCAGGAATTTAAGTATGTGCCGCTTCATTCTCTTGTAAATACATTTTTCATGATGGCATGTAGAGGAAACATGATTACTATTTTTATATTCTCATACAAAGAAGGTATTAGATTTGTGTAAAATTTAACTCGCCGGTTTTTGTCAAGTGTCGACATTTTGAGACCCCTTGAATCCGAAAAACAGGTTTTTACGAATGCGTATGTTTTTTGTGTGTCTGAGTCTATGCGTGTGGTTGTGTGTCTATAGAATTTTAGTTTGTGAGCACGATAACTTTCAAAAGAATTGACAGATCGGATTGAAATTTGGTATACTCTTTTAGTATCCTAACATAAAGGTTACGTTCGTTAACCAGCCATTTTGGATAATTATTCAAAAAATGAGCACACTGAAAATTTTTGAGACCAATTTTTTCAAAATTCAAAAATTCTCTGTTCAATTATTTATAGCACCCAAAATCACAAACAATTTCTCGTCATGACATTTTTTGTCAAAATAAAAATTTGCATAGTTATAGCATTTTCAAAATCCAAAAGAAAGAAACGAAAATTAACATTTTCAGCCAAACAATGCGCGATAAGAAAAAAAAGTCAAGACCTGAAAAATATTTCTTTTGGACACACCGTACAAGATTCTCATAACAATTTTTAAAATTTGTTTAGAAAATGAAAAATTCAAATTTTTATTGCATAAAAACACTAAAAAATAAAAAATTGTATTTTACGACCTAACTATGCATGATTTAACAAGTGAATTTTAGACCAAAATTGTGCACTCAAAAAATATCTACAAATTTATTATATGTGACATTTTGATAGAAAGTGTAGTTTTTGTTTTATTCTTAAAAAATAACATTTGCAGTGAAAAAATCTGCCCGGTAAAAGGGCGCTTTCTCATCATGGAGGACTAAGGGTAGGGATATAATTCAGAAGTTAGAAAAAGGTAAGGCTAAGAATGACCGTGTGTGTAAAGTTTAAATCGACAGAAGTTGCAATACAATTTTTAATAGCAAAATTTTTTTTAAAGAATGGACATTTTTTAAACGAGTCAATAACACTGCGTCTCTTTTAATATGAATGCATGTTATTAATTCTAATACTATCCATTTATGGGAATAATATACAATTTAAGGGGCAAATTCGAGTGCGAAGCACGAGATACGTGATGAGAATGTGATCGTTAAAGCTGAAGGAGCTTTAAGAAAAGAGAATTCACTATCACCAAATTACTGTTTAAAAAAATCTATGGGAATATACAAAGACCGAGCGCGAAGCGCAAGGGAAATATATTATCAAGCGCGAAGGGCGAGATAAATATATTATCGAGCGCGAAGCGCGAGTATCAACAGTCGAGCGCCCCAGGCGCGCTCAAACTTGCGAGCCGCGCGTATTTAAAAATATTTAAAAGGGTTCCAGACATTTTTTAACGTTTTTAAATATTTCAAGGGATTTTTAAAGAATCCCGAGGCACTTTATAAGATTTCTGAGAATTTCAATACCTTTAATGTACTTTAAAGTCTTTTAATAAGATCTTTTAAAGAATTTCGCAAGGTCAGACTTTATTTAATGTTTCGAATTATTTATTAATAAGAATTACGAGATTTCGCAGGATTTTAAAGATTTAAAGTAATTTTATAATTTTTAAAGGTATTTTAATGGACTATTTGAAAACATTATGATAAATGAAATGATTCTAAGTAATTGTCAATAGATTTGAAAGTATTTTAAGTTATTAGGAATATTTTATAGTATATTGCATCACAAGCAGCGTTTGGTAAATCTTTATGGGGAGATCAATGGATTTTCAAGTCGTCCTGCGAATTTTGAGCTCCAAGTGAATGCACGTGTTTTATACTACGAATGTTGTAAGAAATTTTATTCGAAATCAACATTTTATGAGACTGCAGGGCTGTTTGTAAAGTAAGTCGAGAAAAAATATGACTGACGTGACAGTCATCTGCTTGGAGTGTGATTGAGAATCTTGTATCACGCGAAATTTTAAATGTGGCATTTTAAAAGGTTCCAATAAATATTTAATTCACTGGAACCTGGAATTAAAAAACTCAGATTTACGATATTCCTAGCACTGATAGCTCTGCATTTTCGTGATGAGAGGGGAACCGCGAGATCTGGAGTGGTTTGCTCAGCCATGCGTGACCACCAGCAGCGTAGCTGCGATGGTTGCAGTGCGCAGGTACGCATTCACGTCTGATCATTTTAAATGGTTTTGAAAGGTCTCTAAGCTCTTTATTAAATTTTACAGGATTAAGATTACATATTTAGAAATCATTTTTATGTTGCAAAACATTATAATCAAAGTAAAATATTACCGTCATTAAGAAGCTTATCACTCCAACACACAATTGTATAATATTCTAGGGTTATTATATTGTTAAATTTTTGATTCTTATTTTTAGATATACCGCAGGTTTTAGAAATATTTGAAAATAGAATTTTCTCAGAGCCTGAAAAGTTTGAATATCGCTGTCCTTGCTGTAATTCAAACCTTTTCAAAGCATGGTGTAATGTTGTGTGTAAAAGCTTGTTTCAAAAATTGGATTTCAACAGCAGAGTAGATATCAGTTAAGCAGTTAGTGCCAACATTCTGATGGTTTTCAGGAAGCATTTCCATTTAGAGGAAGATCTTTTCCTAGACGAGGAACAATACACATGTCGTCGAACCACTTCCTCTTGGCCGAGTGAGAGAATTTTTACTTCTTTTTCCACAGAAATGAAATGGCTCGTCGTAAAGTGGTGCAAGGACGACGATCACGATCGGGTTCTTTCGTCGAGTTGTACACGGAATTCGATGCAATCAATCTTTTCTCGCATCCCGGTACAGTCAGAACCTGCAGTTCTCGCTACTGCGAATTTCAAGTTGTCTGTACCAAGGGTGAAAGGAAACTCTGATTTCCAGGTAAATCCGGGCAATTTCGAACGTCGACTATACCTCGAGACGTTACGTTTCGACTCGATTCGTCTTCTTGGCATTGCAGATGACCTCAGCACCAGAACCTCTTAAGCGTTTGCTACTTTCCTACAAACGAGGCACTAGGGTTCGTTCTGTTTCTCTCGCGAGAATAAGGATATCTTCTGTGTTCATTTTGGATAGTTTAGTCTATTTAAAATCAATTCATTACTCATTCAAAAGGTATATATATATATATATATATATATATATATATATATACCTATATATATACATATTTTTTTGGATGTACTTTCTGTTCTCTCCCTTTTCTCAGTACATCCCTTCTTTTTCCTCATTTTCCAATCTAAATCTTGATATTTTGATCCATCTTCCCTCTCCCCATCTCCTTTCTAAATACTTTGTTGTTCTCCTATTTTATTATCTCATAACGTTTCACTATATTTTGATTCATAAATTATCGCTTATCTTTCCATTAATTGTCTTTCTCTGTTTCTTCTATCCATTTTGTTACTCTATAGCCCCTTCGGTCCTGATCCCTACCTCCTTCTAACACTTTTTCTCGAACCCCCTTTCTTTCCCTCCATAGTTTCATCTCAAACTTTTGTGCCCTCTTTGCCACTTTAGTACTTAGTTTGAGTTCTATGATTTCCATATTTTGCAAGTTATATCCTAAATATTTAAGCTCCCATACTTCTCCTAACTTTACTCCCTTCCATCACAAAGTCCATTCTTTCAATCTTTTGCATCCTTTTTTAATCTCGCCATCTATCTTTTTTCTACCTTTAATTTCGACTTTTTCTCATGTTAGTGTTTCCCCAATCCTGTAATTAGGCCCGCCATCCTTTCTTCATCCCCTGCCAGGAACACTATCTATACCTTTTCTTCTCCCATTCTAACATGCACCCCCTCCCTATCTTTTTCTCTTCATTTTCTGCTAATTCTGAATCTCTAGGTGTAGCACATATGTTGTCTGTCATCTTTATTCCTTTCCTAAACCTTGAAAATAATTTTGAACCTCCTACACACTGCCTTTCTTTACAATGTCATAACATTTCTTTCTAAGCCTCCTAAAAAAATCCAATGAACAGTCAAAAATAAAATTAATTAATGTAGTTTTATAGTATCTTCCAGGTTATGTTACTTCTACTATGGCTCATTTAACGCAGAATTCAAAAAGCTTTATACCGGGATTCCAAAAATATTTTTTTGTATATTCTGGATGGAGGTATCACTTTTCAGAGTCAAGACTACTTTTTAACAGTTCACCAGATTAGTGGTCCAATCAGTATTATAAAGATTAGGATTACTATTTTACATGACGTTACTTTCTACAAACAACTCTTCCTTCGATGCAAATTTTAAGCTTTGTATCAAAAACATTAGAATATTTTAGAATGTTTGGGGGCACTCTCAGGATATTCAATAAAACTGTATATCACTCAACCAAATTACGAAATTATTTACTAAATACCATATGTTCACAGAGAATTGCAGCATATTTAATAACAAGGCGTTTAAACACATACTAAAATATTCAAGAAAATTTTAGAATATATGAGACATTTTTTTATTTTATTTTAGTAAGTTCTAGAACATTTTAGAAGTGCAGAGCCTTTCTGGAATATTCAAAACCATTGCAGAATTCCACACAAAGGTAGAGTTCTCCTCAAATTCTAAAACTTTCCCGATAAGTTTAGAATAGTTTAGAATATATTAAGAGAATATAGTATATCCAAAAAATTCTGGAAAATTAGAAAAAATTTCAGAATATTATATAATATTCTAAAAATGTAATATTCTACTAGTGAAAATAAAGGTTTGATCCCACCAAAAACATCTGCGATGAAAAAAATCGCCAAGTACAGGAACATGAATGTTTAAAAGTTAGCGAGGTAATTTGACAAAAAATATTCCCAAATAAATTATATTAGGTAAATTTTTTTATGAAGAAACCTTTAGCAATTTCAAAATATATTAAATAGAAAAATTTGAAACTTTATAAAACTTGTCGTGTCAAAAACGGATTTTCAAAATTTCTTTCACAGTGTCTTATTCTTTCTTTCTTCTTTTTCACGATAAAAAATACATGTAGATCAACTGTTTCACTATGAATATTTGTTTCCATATTTCTTGATCAACTTTGATTTAAAAACATGCAGATGTACTCAGCATATTTTCTGCGTTCCACAATCGGTTCTTTAAATAAGGATGCAGAGGTGAGCATAGGTAAAAAATGAACTGTTTACAAAAAATATTATGAAGCAATGTTTTAAATCAATAAGGATATTGTATTTTTCTAATATATATATACCAAAGAAATTTTCCATAGATTTCTAGGTTACATATTAGGAAACAACTTTTAATAAAAAATGCATTATCGTTAAATTATTATGAATAAAACAAATTACTAACTGTTGAGGCATCTTTAGCATAATCTGTTCAACCAATTAATACAAAATTTTAATCAGAAGTCTGTAAGAAAATATTCTCGAAATAGATTGTAAGAATTTACGATGTCTCGAATACTTTTGACAATTTCAATATTTAGACAATCCCTGAATTTTCATTTCTTACACTAAATGCGTAAGGTCTAGAAAACTAATTTATATAAATGTATTCAGTTGTACTAATTATTATGTTATTAATTATTCTTCATTAAAAAAACTATGTAAATATGTAAAATTCTTGTAATATATATCGAGAATACGTTGCTGCAGACTTGTCATAGGAATTTGATGTCAATCGGTTTGCTAGATCATAATATAAAGGTGAGGTACTTATTTTTTACTTTTATTTTAATCTCAAAGTTGCTACGCTATTAAAATAAAAACGCGCCTAAAGTTCCATTGAAATTGATTAAAAATTGCCATGAAAATCTAAAAATTTTCGAAAGTACATGATCATTCTAGATAAGGATTCTTTGTAGCCATTTTATAAAAAAAGAATAGCAATTTTAGGACCATATAATATAACAAAAAGATGTTCTCTTAATTTCAGAAATTAAGATCATATTAAAACTATCAACTCCAAATGATAAGTGAATTATAAGTGAACAAGAAGTAAACTGTCAACTCCAAAGTCATACCTAAATCGGGAATCAAAAACATTTTTAATTTAATCGAGAATGTTTCTTACTGCTTTCATCAATATTCTCATTTAAAAAATGTTTGCACGTTTTTGATACGACAAGAACTAACGTTGAATTTCCATTAAATCCCCTTCTTCTTCAATTTCCGGCCACGTGATCGGCGTTTTACAGAAACGACCTTCTCAGAAGAGTTTCTTATAATATATCGAAAAAGAACTTGTGGGGATGAGGCGAAAAATGAAGGACTGACTGCGAAAGCTCCCCTGAGCGAAAAATGTTCAATTTTAATCTGTACAGTACACGTTCTTGAAGATATCGTCCTTTTATTATACCCTTAGAAAATTTCACTCTCTTCTTTTCTTCTAAAAAAATAAAAAATAGACGCACAATATACGATGAACGATAATCTTCTCGAGGTAATAAACTAAGAGCATCGTTTACCCTTCAGGTCTATTTTATCAGGGACACAAAATTACTTTTGCTTTCACAAGAGCTTTAAAATTTCCTCTTAATCTGAAATTAGGGTCGGAATCGTAGGTTAGGCATGGGCATATCTTTGCACACTTTGTGCGCTATACACAAGTTGCGTGGTTGTAAAAAAGAACGCTTTTATCTCTGAGGTGGAGTGAAGTACAAATATCAGGAGATTAGCTGCTATGGAAAATGAAAGGACGGAATTAGGTATATATATATAATTAAAATATTTGTCATAAGGACAACCGCAGGATTACGCCGGGATCAGGTGCTAATCTGAACATTTGCACCCGATCCCAGCGAAATCGCGGTCAAATTTCAGCCATAACCACGTCTCACTACCATGAGATAGGTGGTTACAGTCTGTGACGGAATCAATACGGTGATCCGGCAAAAGTCTCGTGCACCCTAAGGACACGGAGCGACCCAAGAACGACCGCCTTCTGAATTAAGTAGCGAAAGCTTGACACCTCCAAGAGCGCCGATGATAAGGAAGATTAATTTAACAGAATATTATGGGTACAATCGTCGAAACTCCCTTACAAGGTCTCTATACCTCTCTTTCTTTTCATTCTCCTTCATTACGATGTTTTTGTCAGCTGGTGCCGAAAATTCGATAACAAAAATGGTTCGCTTCTATATATTATATTCGAGTTCTTTCAGTAATTAGCTTTATAAAACACTGGAAGTTATTGTTTCTGGAATTTTATTCTTTGAGATCACTATTATAAGAAATTTTATAATCCTTCATAACACAAGGTTATAAATATTAGGTTTTATACATTTTTTTAACAATAACTATTAACTGATAATTTCGATTTAAATATTAGATTAGATAAATATCGAAAAAGGACATTATTTAAAATAGTATGAAAAGGAATTTTTTCAGTAAAAATGTGATTAAGGTACAAAATAGTCATCGTTATTTTAACTGTGAAAAATTAAAGAATATTTAATATTGTGAACCTTTAAAGTTTAATTATTCTAAATACATAAAAAAATCAATTAGTAAGATTTTTAACTGAGATAAAATAATTAATTAATGTTCACATTGATATGATAGAAAAACTCGTGTAACAAAAAAAAAAACGCAGAAAAAACGAGCAGAAACATAAGAGCTTCAATGCGGACACAGTGAATAAATGAATTGGAAGATTATTATTATTGTTATTAATTTTTAATAAAGTCTTATTATCTCTAATTCGCATTAATACTTTTTATTTAATTATATAGTAACGGCTTGCATGCAGAATAATTATTTTGCTTTTTTGCTACACATTTCTTTAGTTTATAACTTATTAAAGCGATTGGACACAACAAATTACTTACATGAATAGGTACATATATTTGTGTAATATATATCTATGCTATAGCTTAATCTGAGACATAAGAACTGTGTTTAATTTTATAGTTCCAAGGAAAATACAATTCTATAAATGAAATTGCATTATGTACCAGTTAAAAGTAAATTATTTGGTAGGATTCGAAACTCATTGATCTTAAAGTAAAGATTGCTCACTTAGAAGGCACTGAAAAAGGAAAAAAATAGGAACATAATTCCAAAATAAAGCTGAAAATATACAAAAAGAGTTATTTTACATGAGATTACTGGAACGGTTAATATAAAATGAATTCCCGTCTCACCTTGTAGTTCGAAGCCTAAGATCATCTGCATAGCTAAACATTCCTCTAAGATCGGAAGGATCACCTGTTGGAATACTACTATATAGTTTGGTTGACATAAACCTTTGAAGAAAATACTTATGTTAGGGTCTTTTTTCGGGTGTACATTATTTTTCATGGTATTAAGCGCCCACGAGAGGCTTGGTTTACGGAAAGCTCATCATTTCTCAAGACTGTTGGAATAAGAAAGAAAGCTGTCAACTCCAGCCGTAACAACATGTGTAACATTTACACAGGTCGTTACGAATGATCATCAGGAAACTTTGAAAGTTACTGCATGAGAATCACGTTTCAGAGCAATGTCGGCAACGGTATTGGCTAGCGTGTTAATGGTCTCTCTTTACAACAGTCGTTGCGCAAGTGTCTTTTAAAGAGCGACTTATCATCCTCGATAGCTTTTCTCAAACTCTACAAAAAAACGCTATTCAAAATGTTACGAGCCAATAAAATACTTTAAGTCCCGATGGCTTAATCTTCACTAACAATTTATTTCTTTGCTTATCTTTTATCTCGTTTATTGCACTTCAGTTGACAAAATATTTGTATACAATACAGATAAAAATTTTGCATCCACATTCCATTTACGAAACTCATTTTGCGTCGATTGAGTCCTACTTGAAGTATTTTTTATCAATCGGGGTAGAGATAGCATGTGGTAAAGACCGACCTATTTTCCGTTTTTAGCAAATTTGTTATTTTCATTATCATCTCTTTGTGTGCTTCAAGGAATTAAGTGGAAAAAATATAAACTTTGGTAAATTGAATTCTGAAATCTCCTTTTTAAAATAAGACTAAAGAAATAGTTACTTTTTACTCCCTTGGAAGCGAAAAATAATTTTTACTTCCTAGAGATTAAAAAGTGAAAGAGTAAAAAGTAAAAAGTAAAAAAAAAGTCAGAAATAGGATGGACTAACAAATACCTTTTTCCAAAACACAAAATTTATGTAACAGTTATGCAGACCAAATTTATTTCAACATCAGGCAGGCTAGCAAGCTTAAAGTTTTTTTTTATAAAATGGAACTTTCAAAATTTTGCTAGTCCAAAAAAGACAGATATTAAAAGATTTTAATAAAAAGTCTGCTGATTTTAAAAATTTCGATGGAAAAAAAGTGCAACTCTTTTATGAATATGTTTACATGTTTTTTAATACGTTTTTATGAGCTTTTACTCTTTTCATAACAAAAATGGGAAAATTTAATTTTTCGGTAGAAAGATGCTCGTGGCAACAAGAATGGTTTAAGCTACATAAAACTTATATGATAGCTCATTTATATAGGGGCAAACTAAAAGAAAACATTGAACAATATAATAGAGATTGTTTTTTCATCAGGAAAATGACTGGTAATGTTTTCAAAATTTAGCAAAAAAAGGCAGATTTAAAAAAGATCCCTCTTTATTTTTGTCAATACTATTTAAATATTTCTGCTCATATGTATAAAAAGTAATTTGTATAACAGTATGGAGGTATTAAAAAGGTCGAACTTTTTTTATGACTGAGAGAGTAAAATATAATTTTAAGGTATCACACAAATATTTTCAAATTTTATGATCTTCATATTTTCCGCTTTTATGCACAAAAAATTCAACAAAAAATAAGTATATCATTACAATAATATTTATATAAGTTTTAAACTATGTTTAGCTAGAACAAGTACAATTATGAAGAGAAATAATGTATAAGTAAAGACTAGTTTCAGTTTCTTTGAAAGAATTAAATTAATATGCTTCCCGTTTTATAAATATTTTTAATTTCGTAATTTTACTTTGTAAACTACTCCTATTTGAATTATTCCAATAAATTTAATGATTTCGAGCCTTGTACATTTTTATTATAACAAGTGTATGACAAACCAATTATTAATTATGAGAAAATTATTTTCGACATTATTTTTTTTCAATCTATAGAATGTTCTCGAGATTGTTTATAGGTACTATAGGATTGCACAAACTTCCTTAGCCAGTGAAATACTATTGTTTGAATATTATCCTTGACCTAAAGCTATTAAGAAGTACACACAACTCTCGCTTTCAGTACCCCCGTTCTCGGCCTGCCTAGAACTGCTGGCTCCCACAGTTTCTTAGGGGAGCAGGGCGAGAGTGGTTGCGACACTATATATATATACATTCCAATTGGAAACGAGTCAGGCGGTCCTCACTGCTTACGTTTCCGTCCCGACGAAAACAGTCCAAGGCTATTTCAAGGCAACCTCCGACACTGCACTGAGAGCGAGAGTTTGGTGTATTAAATCAATTTTTAGCATGAAAACAAACCTTAAGGATGTACAAATAACGTTAGGATAAATCTGGAATTAAAGCATAGCACACACTTTCGTAATTTACTGTAAAGTTGGGATACAATAGAGTTAATTAGGAGGATAATTCAATAATTCAATATCACTAACCTAAATTCCAAATATCCTTTAATTTTCTTTACAGAAAATGTGATATGAGAGTCTGAAATTGGGAAA
Source organism: Druon quercuslanigerum (assembly GCA_010014905.2). NCBI lineage: Eukaryota > Metazoa > Arthropoda > Insecta > Hymenoptera > Cynipidae > Druon > Druon quercuslanigerum. The sequence goes on from JAAAKG020183072.1 coordinate 28,000, forward strand.
AGCGTTCGTTTGCAGTGCAATATTGTGAAAACACATTGCTTGGGGAATTACAGAGCTCGACTTGGGAATTTGAGTTTGGTCCGCAATTGTAGTTCCTATATTCATTCCTCGTGGCTTGGTTGCAGGAAAATGTGCGGAGACTATCAGTCATCGGGTAATTCAATAGAACATCTATCAATCCAGACCATCGCTCAATTTCCCGCGTGACGTTTCCGGGGAAAACCGTTACAGTGTGCCGGTTTCGCAGTACTGTAGATGGCTAATTGGACCACGAATGTGTCTAATCGAAGCTAATGCTAGTTGAGTCGTGTCTGGGCTTCAGGAGAGACGGAGAGCAACCCATAAATTATCGATAAGTCCGATGTCGACTCGAAATTTGCGTCACCATGCTTGGTATCAATGATGTTAGGCATGAGGACAATAGCTAAATATTGAATTTATCTGTACCTGTATATAGCATATCAGAAACAATAGATTCTGATGATACTTTCTAGATTCTAGCATCGAACAAATAACGTCTTACTTTCGAATGGCACACACGTGGTACCCGTAAGTAGGAATTCTCTTCCGAATACATTACCTCAGTATGCTACACATTCGTTGGTTTCTTTTTATTCTAGAACATTCTAAACCGTTCAGGAACAAGTCTAGAACATTTGGTATAATATTTCCCAAAGCATTTCTCGGTCTTAAAAAAATAAAATGCACGTAAAATTTATGTTGTTTTTAATCCGCAATATCCAAGATTTAACATTACTTTTAAACTCGAAATTTACTCTTGCAGTCAAATCATCTCGTTTTCTGCGATTTAACGCTAATAAATTATAACTTAACCTATTATCTACGACGGAGGGGTTTATCTAATGATTATTCATAAGGACAAGTTTTTTTAGTCTTAAGAAGAAATAAATTCTAAATTTATTCCGAAAAATAAAATCAATAAAAAGAATTTAGGATCATACATTAAATTAAATGAGTAAAGCCCATCAATTTTTCAGGATTCAAAAGCCTACACGCAATTTGATAAATGTTCTACGAAAATAAACCAAGTTTTCAATTTTTATGTTAGGTCTTGAGAACAATGTTTGAACGCGAAAGTGAATTTATCTTACTTTAAATTAAAACTGAGACGAGACCTCTAACACATCAATTAAAAATATGTTGCAACCTAAATATGACAATTTCGCTTTATAAGACAAAGAAATTATATTTTTCGATACGCAGGAATATCTTAGATCACGGAGAGAAAACTGCATCTAACATCGAAGATGGAATATGGGAAAAAGTAATTAAATTCCTTTGAGCCTTTTCGGCGAATTCAGATATCAGACAAGAGTAAATCCTCCCAATCATCCATACATATGAATCATCCTTACAAGATTTTCAAAGTCAATGGGCCACGGTTGAGTGTATTAAAATAATGTCATGAATTAATATAGTACACTCGAAAATAATAGTGTTTGCAAGTATTGACTATATTGGGTTGATAGGCTAGATTTATATGTTTATAAGTTAAAGCCGTCGAGTCGACACATTCTCAATGGAATGTCGCTGAAGAGCAGAAAATTTGTCATAAAGCTATAATATAATATAATATATATAAAGGTTATAAAGGTTGGCAAGGTAGCCATTCTAGCTTCCGACATTACGTCCCGAATTCACTTTTGTGGACTCATCAGTGTGGCTAATCGCAAGAGAATTCTGCCACAGACGCCTTGGGTAACTCTTCAGTTTCTAATCCGAAGTTTTATCCACACCGTTTGGTGCTTCACTTCTGCAATGAGATTTGCAAGCTGGTCATCGATGTTGCTGATAAAGAACTGTAGATGGATGCCGTTTTCCTTTGAGTAAGGGTATCATTCTAGGGTTGAATTTTTATGTCTAGTTCTGAATTCTGCGCTTTTTCACTAGGTCTCTCTGCTTATGTCTTACATTTTTTTTCTCTAGGTAATGTTTACTTTTCTTACCTCAGGTGAGAGTTTTTAGTGACGGGCGAAAAACAACTCATGGCACAGTCAAAAGACTATATCTTTCGATAATCTCGATATTGACGCGACCATTGTGTCACTATGTGCGGTAACAATAAAGTTAGGCTTGAAGCCAATAGCTAAATATCGACGTCAGCTCTACCATCATAGCATATCAAGTGCAATAGAATCTGATTCTAATTCTAGTTTCTAGATTCCAGATTCTAGCACCGAAAAGACAATGGCCTGGCTACGAATGTCGTGCAGGCGGTACCCGGAAGTAGAAATTCTGGTGCGAATCCATTGCCGCCGTATGTCAAACATTCGGCGGTGCAAATACGTCTAGTCCTCGATTCTCGGTCCTTGAGCATGTATCTACACTGCACGTTCCTCCATGCGGTCACATAGTTATTGAGATAGCGCTATCTGTCATGTTCAGCGGCCACAACTTGCAGGGAGGCTATCTACAATCAGCCCGATTGCAGTGCATCATTCTCGTCTGAAGAGACGTCGCGTCAGGCTGCGTTGGTCTGCTTCACTTCCTCTTTATTCCTCATTTGATTTTCACAACCACTCACACAATTTCTGGTTATCATTAATCACATTTAGATAGATAGTTTTCTATGAAACGGATATGCTGATACGCAATCTTATTTAGAAATTTTATACGAACTCAAAAATTGAAAAATATGGCTTTCAATCGTGATGGACTCTTTAAACATTGCAGTTTATGTTTAAACTAAATTAACAACAAATATCAAAGCTTGGAATTAGGCGAATTCATATTTTCGTTTGAATGACTTACGGATTCTAACAGGAAATTGGCTATTTTAAAAGAAGTCCACCCTATCCGCCCTCCACACATATACGTACCAATGCTTATCAATACTACCAAATTTCAATGTCAAGGTATGCGACTGTTATAGGTTTTCTGCATATTATAGAGTTTGCTGCAGAAAATATACTTTAACAGTTGACATTATTCTAGAACGTTTCCAAACTATCAGAAATATTTAAAATCACTGCAGCATTTAGAATACTCAAAAAACATGAAGGGGAAACATGAAGGATTCTTGAACATACAACGTTCAAGAATATTACTTGACTGAGATATTACCTAAGATATTCAAATGTTCTTTCTGTATTCTGGTGAGGCTTATTCTTTTTTTACAAAATAACCACTTTTTATTTTTTGAAATTTTTCTGGTTAAATTTTTACCTCTAAAAGGAAGACATCCTTTGAGACATACTCAAGCCAAACAAGTTTCGTTGTCAGGAGAATTTTTCTACTTCTTAAAAACAACGATAGATTACACAATATGATTAGGGAAAAGTTTGCTTATTATAAAAAGTTTCACAAAAAATACCTATTACATCTTATGATGTTGTACATCGTTCGCGAGAAAAAATCAAAAATTCAAATTTTGAACAAAAAAATTTTCGGAGCTATAAAATGACTTGACTTGCATACAACTTACAGAAGGACTACTTCATATAAGCATGAATTGGAACGAAAATATTGGATAAAATAAAGAAAAAGGGCTTTTTTTTAATCCGACCTTATCTTCCAGGCTGAACTTTAAAATCCTGGAAAACCCATTTTTTTATTTTTTCCAAATATTTTCCATACATTTTTTTATATAAATAAGATATTGTTTTAGTTTCATGTAGATCAAATCATTTTTGTGGATATGGTAAGTTTTTCTTTGCAAAACTCAACTTTTGACATTTTCACGAAACCGATTTAAAACATAATCACAGATTAAAAGGTATTTTTTTCAAAGTCTTTTAAAAACAAGCAAACTTTTTTTAACGTTTTGGCGAATTTGTCTTTTGTAATTTCGCAAAAAACATGCACAAGCAAATTACAGAAAATTCTGAAAACATTTTTAAGAATTTAAAAGTATTCTATAGATCATTCCAGAATTTAAGACAAATTCTAAAAAGTTCTAGAACATTCGCGAATTCTAGAACATTTAAGATAGCCATTTAGAAATATTTTATAATTTTCCTATCTAATCCAGTAGAATTTGAGATTAAAAAAAGGAATATTATTATATATAACTGTATAGAACATTTTATAACTTGGAGAAAATTTTCGAAATAAAAGAATATTCTAGAAAAATTCCGATCACTCTAGAAAAATCTAAAATATGTTAGAACACTTTACGTGTTTCTTTGATGTCCAAATCATGTCAGATTTTTTGGTGAATTTTAGAATTATATAAAAATTAAAAAACATTTTAGAGTATTGTGAAAATCTGTTGAGAATTAATTTTACTACTGAAAAATATTGAAAAGTATTCACAAAGCCGGGGATAAATAGCTAGTTTTAATGAAAAGAAAATATGTTATCCAATTTACCTAAAATTAAATTTGACCAATTATGAATTTTCCTGATTTTCATGGTCTTCTCGCGATAATAATAGCCAAACGGGTTAATTATATTAGTATTAGATATCTCCTGACAGCCTTTGATCCTTACTGCTAAAATACTTTTTACTACTAGAGAAAAATTACAGTTCCCTTTAAAGTAAAGAGCATTTTGTGAGAATTGAATATTGTACTTTGAAGAAAAACATGAAAACATTTTGAAATATAGATTTTGGTTAAAGCTGTTTGTTGTCTTCATAAATTGCGATATTCGATAATCAGCTTATTGAAAATATCGAAATCGAGGATGGGAGTATTGTGCGGAAAAGTTGACATTAAAGCTTTTCGGTTCACGAAACTGTTTACCCATCGGAAACATAATGCGACGTCTAAAGGATTCTTGAGAGCAAACAACGTATCATGAGTGTATTATTATAGGTTCTTTTTACAGTATAATATTAAATTACAATGGTTACGGATAATGCGTGATTTAATCTTCATTTTCCTATTATATAATTCTTTCTTATAATTGTCGGCACTGCAAAAAATATAAGGATAAGTAGCTGCTCAGAAAATATGGCACGCTATTTTGAGCAATTTCAGCGGTTTTCATTTTCACAGGATTTCATTTGAAAACTACGTATAAAATAAAACACAGTACATATAAACCTAATATTTTTACAGGCTTCACAAACCAAAATACTTTCAAGACAGGAAAAATAGGGTGTTTTTTTTAAACTGAAATAGGGGAATTATAGTAGAATAATTTCTTTTAAATAAACTTCATGTATGGGTACCTAATTTGAATTCAATATTGTAAGCTTAAGATTTCAAGTAGAACAAAATTTCATATTCACCAATATAGTTGAATATTCGAAGAAAAAATAATAATTTCCTACCGAAAGCGAATGCATTTTCAATGAAAGAGTTGAACCTGAAAAAATGAACTTTCAACTAAGAAAAATCATTTTTCAATATAATAGTTGAACATAAAGGAATTTATCTTCTACTAAACAGTTATATTTACAACCAAAATACTCAATAGTGGAACTTTCAAGTAAAAGGAACGAGTTTTTCACACAATATTAAAAATTTTTACAAAATAGTTCATTTCATGATTCTAAAACAACAATGAGATGATTTTTCACGAAAAACTTGAATAGTTGTTATTTCAACCAAAAAAATTATAATTTTTAATCAAAGAACGTCAATTTTAAGCAAGAAAATAAATTTTGTTAAAAAAATGTAATATTTGATATTTTAACTAAAAAATACTTTCATTTTTATCATAAATGGTGGAATTTAAAATCAAAAGACGAATGTTCAACCAAATAGTTTAATTCACAACAAAATCAAAATAAGTTTTAATGAGACAGTTGCATTTTTAAGGAAAAAATGTATAATTTCTACAAAAGAAAATAAAGTTTTACAATTAGAAAGGCGCATTCTCTGCAAAAAGTTGAATTCTCAACCCGAAAATATATATCTTTAGCCCGATAGTTCAATTTTTTTAAAGATAATGCAGAATTTTCAACCCATAAAAAATGAAACATTTTAAAATGATATTGTTGAATTTTTAACTAAAAACGATTAATTTAAAAAAATTATGGAATCATTTTCAGTTAGAAAAGTTAATTTTGAATCAAAAGAGATCGAATTTTTAACAATACACTTAATTTCTCAACTAAAAAATGAGGTTTTAACATAACAGTTTAATTTTTAATCAAATAGCTTGAGTTTCAACCAAATAGATGGAACTTCAGCTCAGAAATGAATTTTTAAAAAAGAAGTTCGACTTTAATATAAGCAGTTGAATTTTTAATTAAGTCTGTACAAAAAAATATGAATTTAAATAAATCTACATGCGTTTTTACCCAATGTAAGAATATTTTAATTTTCAGTTGAGAAAATTAATTTTTAACTAAACAAGAACGAAGTTTTAATAATATGCTTAAATCTTTAGGCAATAAAATGAATGTTTAACAAATAAGTTTAACTTTCATACGAGTATTTCAAATTTTAATCAAGGAGATTAACTTTCTATAAAAATGACGAATTTGCAACCAAAAAAGTACATAACGTCGCCCTACAGTTATACCACCTCTTTTCCGGTTTTTGAATTTTTCGTACTTTTATTATTTTTAGCTTCGTTGAGGGTTAAACTTTGTTCTATAATAAAATTTTCGTTAAAATTTATTTTTTAAGGCGTTACAATTAACAATTAAAACAGTGAAAGTAATTAAAAGTTAGAATTATATTACACCATCTCCTTTTTTGCATCGCTATAAGTGAAAAATTCCAAGTTTATGGTGGATATTTTGTATGGATAACCTAATTTCTATTTTCTAAATAACAATTTTCAAAAATATATTTAACCTCAAAAGTAACTATCGGAATATTACTCAAAAGTCAATAATTTTTGAATGAGTCATTTAATTCCAGGTATGCAATACAACAAAATAATACAAGCTATTATTCTGTTGAACTTTTTACTTCAAAATTGCAATGTAAATAGTTCATTTATGAATACGTTGTGGACATGGCGTACTATAATTCTGACGAAAAATGAATTTTTTGAATCTGAAATGACGCCATGATAAAACCAATTTTCCTCATCAGCTAAATTACATTTATAGTAGTATTAAAATTTGTGGTAATATGTACTTGATCCTGCGTTATTTCAGATCGAGAAACTTATTTGGATATTTGACAACGTTTTTGGAGAGTATATTATGGGAAAAGTTTAAACTTCATTTTCTCAGTCTGATAGTTGAGGGACATGGCGTACTATAACTTTAGAGCGGCCATAAATTTTTAATCAAATTGTTAAATTTTCAAGTAGAATGATTAAAATTAATTGTAAGCCAAAAAAGAACAAATTTTCAACATTACAGTTAAATCTTTAATTAATAAGATGAATGTTTCACAAAGTAGTACTTTACTTTCAACTTAGTTGCTTAGCTTTTAATACAAATATATACATGTTCGATGGAAAATGTAATATTTGAATTTCCAAATGAAGCAATCAATTTTTATTCGCAAATAGAATAGGTAAATTTTTAATTAAAAAAAATTGATTTTCAAGTGAAAGAAATTTTTTTAACAGCATAGTTCAATCTTCAACCAACAAAAAGAATTTTTAACCAATTAGCTCAACTTTCAACAATGTCGTAGGATTTGTAACGCAAGGAGATGAATTCTGAATGAAAAATATAATAGCAGACCTTTCAGTTCAAAATTATCAATTTAAGTGCTCCACTTGTAAAAGAAAATAAATAATTTTAACTTTTTTAGGCGTTTAAAAAACCGTTTTCCACATTATCTATATTTTCCATGTATGATGTGACATTCTGCATGACGTATGTTTCCAATGGCCCCTAAAATGTTAAAATTTGCGCCACTCACAACTGTTACTTATGAATTTGCAATCTCTGTTTATCCAAATAATTTTTAAAAATACTAAGAAAATTTTGAGCTAAGGAGTTGAGTTGTCGATTTCAAGATGAGGGTTTTGAAGCGTATGTAATAAATCAACTTGGAGATCTTTTACTTAAGTTTGTGAGTAAGAATGTTATGAGCTAAGAAACTAAATTTTTGAACTGAAGAAGAGGGTTTTAAAGCAATGATTGTCAATTAATTTGGAGATCTTTAATATAATTTTGCAAAACTTTGTCCTTAGATTAGAAGATTTTCTATTCTGTTTGTATATTGATCTAAATATTTTTATTCGTTTAGAATTAAGAAGGTTCATACGTTTCACCCTTCGAAGGAGGGCCTCTTCGGGTTTACAGAAAATCTTTAGCTAAATACAGAAACGACGTAAAAAGCATATCAAATTGTTTCCAAAAACAAGATAAAAAAAAGGTGAAATTTTGATTGAAAACAGCAAGTAATTGTATTAAAACTTCTGGAGTGTTGTCGAGTATTGGAAATCTTTAACATAATTTTGTGAGCGTTTTCCTTTGATACTGTAAGCAGCAGGTTTGCTCGAGGTAATTTAAAAAATAATTCAATAACTGATTTGTCAAAAGGAAGATGAGTTTTTCGAAGCGTAAGTCATAATTCAACTTTGAGACTTTCGACATAATTTTATGAGCTTTGTTCATTGGTACTGTAAACATGACTCTAGCTGCTGGGTAAGGGAGCGTAGATCGTATTATTCCCGAAAATTTAATCTCCTACACGACGGAAAATGGATGAACGAGAAATCCGAATTCGCGAGGAGCGAATCTACTCGTCGCTTCGGCCAGGATATATTTCAGTTCTAGTCTTTCTTGACCATTGGTATAATTTACTAAGGCTATCACTCGTCGCGGATTTGAATTTTTAATGCCCGCGGGAGTCAGACCGTAGATCGTCGCTGCAAAGGCAGGTACTCAATCTTCACGAGATCGTCTCTTTTAACTTTTTCGTGCAGACGCACAGCCTGGACGAACTTTTCCTGTTCGACCAAAAAGGTCCTTGAAAAGCTGCATGTGGAATTCCCTGTCTCAATCTCTTTATTTTCTTGGTCATGCTCAAATCTAAGTCGTTAAAAAGAACAATTTATTGCAAAGATAAGTTCAAAATTTTTTTATAGATCATTATAACACACTGAGCTTTGAACAATCGTAGGTATAATCAAAATAGTGGCTCATTTGCATTTTTAGCTTTAAAAATGGAAGAGACTGAAAAAATATTTCATTTTTTCCCAAGAAATCTTTAAAATCCTTTGATATCTTTAATACCATTTTAAATCCCTCAGAATCTCTCTAATGTTTTAAAATTACTTGGAATCGTGTCAAATATTTTAAAACCTTTCAAGTCCTTCGAAATACATTGAAATTTTTTAGATCTGGGAGATCCTACAAATTCGAGTAGGTCTGCTGAAATCCCTATAAATGCCTTAGAAATTTTTTCGCGTCTTATGAATTATGTGGAAACTTTTATTTTCTCATGAAATTTCTTTTAAAATTTTGGAAACTTTGAATGCCATTGAAATTGTTTAATTTCTTGGAATTTTGTGAATTTTCTATTTTTTGAGACGGCTGATATATATTATTTTAATTGATAAATAAAGTGTTTTCAAGATAGGTTTGAAGCAAAAGTGCAAAAATAGTTTCATTAGCGAGAATTTTTTCTAGTTTTTTTCTTCCATTTTAGTCTTTTTAATATTACATACAAAAAGAAATGAAATCGAAATTTTTTAAAATACTTGTGCATTCTTTTGAGATCCCTTAGTCAGAAAAAATAGTTTTTACGTCGGTGTCTGTCTGTCGTCGTTGTCGTTATTGCCGTTGCGGTATGTAAACACGCTAAAATTTAAAGCAATTCTTCGATTGAATTGTCCTTTGGTACAATTTATAAGGACATAAAAAGAAAAGTCGAGTTTGTTATACAGCTTTTTTTTCAATATTTTAAGAAGTTAGAGCATTTGGAAAATTTTTGAGACCACCTTTTTAATATTTGAAAATTCTTCCGACATTTATTTATAGTAGACTAAAATACTAACAATTTATCCCATTTGAAGCCACAAAAAGCGTGATATGGGAAGAAGTCGAGTGAAGAGAAACGTAACTTTTTTAAGGCCCTGAAAGATTGTCTAAACAACTTTTTGAATTTTGATTTCAAAAAAACGAAAATTTAAATTATGAACACAAAAAAAATGAAAAAGCAATTTTTCTATTTTGTGGTCAAACAACGCAAGATAAGTAAAGAGGTAGACAGACAAATTTGTGTACCTAAAAAAGACTGCGAATTTGTAGAATGAGTAAATCTTGTTTTATTTGCAAAAAACAACATAAAAAATATAAAAGTTATATTTGTATACAACCATACAAGGTACGAGAATAAGTGAGATAAAATTAATTCAAACCACAAAAGCTTTACAAATTTTTTACGAATATTTGTTTGATAGGAAACGTAGTTTTTCATTTAATTGTAAAAAACAAGATTGAAAATAAAAATAAAATAAAAACAAGGCAATAAGAATAAGAAGGTTTCAATTTTCATGCATATTATGAATTGTAATGATATAAATTTATTGAAATGATAAATGTTTCAACGCAGCTTAGAATAACATTTAACGCAAAATGCGAAACAAATATTAAAGTAATCATGATAAATACCATTTTTACTTTATTTTACAATATCTAAATAACCAATCCTAGGCAGAGGTACATAAAAATTGTATTATATTTTATGTAAAAGTGTTCAGCATAATGTAGAAAATTGGAAATTTTGGGCAAAATCGAATTCAAAGCACGAGGTACGTGATGAAAATGTATTCGCTTAAAGCGAAAGAGCTTTAACAAAAGAGAGTTCACAGTCGCAAAATTACAATTGTCAATTCGTTGTTCTTTAATTTTGAAAGGTCTATGCCCGAATGTGGGAGAAACACAAAGACCTAGCGCGAATGTGAGAATGCACGAATGTGAGAAACTTACAAAGTCCGAGCGCGTAGCGGAAGGTAAATACGAAATCGAGCTCAAAGCATGAGATAAATACAGTATCGAGCGCGAGAACTGACAATAGCGCGCCTAGCGCACGATGAGATTGTGCCCGCACGGCGGGCAGATTTTTTAATATAATATCTACCCATTCTACAGAATTTTTTAGTTTCATCAATAAGTATTTTTGATCAAAATAGAATTAAATTATACTGATTTCAAAAAGATATAAATAATTTTTTTTCTTAATTACTTAAAATTTTTACAAACTATCGAAAAGAAATACACAATAAATAAAATATTATTTAATAGCAAAGAATATTTTTCACTACATAACAACTTCCAGAAAAGGCCAGTTTTAAATTTATTGAATTCCTTTATAACACTTGTTTACTCAGTCTTAAATGTGGAATAACATTTTCCAAACAATAATTCAAATGGAATAAGATAAAGAATCAAATTTAACTTATTTCTAAAAGGGCTTGATACCTTCTCTCTATAGATATTAAAATGCTTTAAAATTATTCAACAGTGATAAACAATAAAGAAAATTCGAGGAAAAAAACATTTTACTTTAGAGAACCTTCAATAAAACGCACAGTCTTCAGTTCGGCTAATTCTTTTGTAAAACTTTTTTACTCATTTTCAACGTGAAATAACACAACTTTCTAAAAAATAATTTCAATTAGGTGAAATATTTTAAAATTGAATTTTACTCATGACCAAATGGTATCAATACTCTAGTTTTTTAGTACAAAATACTTTAAAATAGTCATAAAAAATATTCTGTGAAAAAAAATCGAGTGCAAGGACTTTCAGATAGAAAATGATTGATCCTTCTTTGTTGAGTCCATATTGAGATTGTATTTTGCAATAATTTTTGAGAAAATCAGTTCATGTTGGCGGAACTTTCGTGCTGTGAAGCATCTCCAATCAGTCCAAGTTAACTTATAGGTATAGCATACATAACTCACAATCAGAGATTAACGAAAGTCTACCTCGTGGGATTTCGCCCTTCGTTACCTTGAACAAAGTCTGTCCGGCCTGTAGTGTTATGGGATGATTGTTCCTGACAATAGCTCTATTACTAAAGCAAATATTGACTTTTCTTCTTTACCCACAGGAGACGGACAAAACGGAAAATTCGATCCGCTTGAAAGTTACACGCGGAAGTTCTGGCCAATACAAGTGTGAGGTATCCACCGAGGCACCAAATTTTGCTACCACCTATCGCAAGGCAAACCTCACTGTCATTGGTAAGTTTCAAGACTAAAAAGTTTATATAAGATTATATACGCTTAAGTTTTCAATGAATATTGTAAAATATTGTGCCAAAATTTTGAATAAGTTTTCATTTTCTTAACCCAAGCAACTCAGATCGATTCATTTTATTTTGATCGCAAATATCTTGAAGACAGACATTTGAGAGTCCCAGTGTGGTATCTTTGAAAGGACAAATAGGTGTGTGCTTCGAGAGTTAAAAATTATATTGACTCTTGTAGAATTTTCTTGATTTTTAGCGTTTCGTATACTCGGGCCTTTCGTATACTTTTCGTATACTTCGGATTCTGCCTAATAATCCGAAAAAATGACAATCTGAAGAATCTCATGATTCTTTCAAGCGAAAATTAAAATCTTTGACGAAATATACTGAAATAAAAAAACAAATTTTAGTGAAAAGGATAACACAGCCTTAAATTCCACCTTATTTTTGAATCTTCTTTAAAATATTTATCAACAACAATTTTTATTTTATTTTAAGCATAATGTTTTTTGACTTAAAATATACATTTCTAGATGAAACTGCTAAGGTAACCTAAAATTATTAAAAATTCGTGATCCTTCTTTGAAATATAATTTTTCTAAATTAATAATGCCAATGTCCGACCAAAAACACTAACGTAACTTAAAGTTACTAACAAATTAGGAATCTTTTTTGAGATTCTATCAATTTTAAATAAAGATTTCAATTTCCGACAAAAAAGGACTATCAAAACTTACAATTGTTCAAGGTTCTAAATTTTGTCATTTTAAATAAAAATCGTTGGAATTCTACTTGATAATTTTTGTTTAAAAATATTAATTTCAGGTGCCACGCCTCACAATAACATAAGGCTGTTGCATCAATGTGAATATCCATTAAAAGGAATTTACTTTTTATTAAACATACCAATAATATCCGATAAAAAACTCTAACATAAAATAACTGAAAATATTTTTTGAATTATAAATCCTTCTCGAGATCTAATGATTTTTTAAAAATAATCTATTTCCTGTTGTAGAAACTATTAAATAACATGATACTGTTGAAAAATTACAAATCTTGTTCAAACCAGGCTTTTTTTTAAGTACCAATTTTTCCTATAAAATGCTAACAAAATCTAAAATTGTGTAAAAAAAAATCATAAGCCTTTGAAACCAAACGGTTTTTCTTTAAGTATTTAAATTTCTGATTAAATCAAACGCTAACAAAACTGAAAAACGTGAACTGTTCATAAATTTTTCATTTCTGAAAACTAATAACTTCTTTTTAAAAATACAAATTTTCGTTGCAAAACGCTTACTTAACCTAATTTTTTTTCAATTGGAAATATTTATGATGATTTTCGTTTAAAAATTCTAATTTCTGACGAGGAAAACTAAAACAACCTACACTTTTTGGAAATTTGAAGTCCTCTTCGAAATTTAATGATTTTATATGAAAATTATTATTTTTATAAATTCTAATTTTTAGCGAAAACACTAGCATATAACACTTATAATGTTTTAAATAATTTATTAGATAATTTGACATTTAGAGTATTAGCTGTGCTGTAAGTTTCGACTTTGAGCTCTCTCGACGACAGGTAGGCTAGGTCCCATATCTACCTTCAAACTCAACTGTAGAAAAATCGGCTGAACAGAAAAGTGGAGTCCTCTGGCAGTGTATGTACTCGTGCTGAAGAACTTAAATGATACTTTAGCTGCAAGGGTGAGCGGTGTCCTCTTTTTAACCTGTGTTTTAAATAAAGGCATAGTACAGTAAGTTTGATTGCAGTGCTATGGGATTTAAATGGACTAGCCTGAAAATAAAATAATAATAACAATAATAATATATAATTTTCAATTTATAAACCGTACATGCACGATGGTAAGTGTACTTACTAACACTTACTAAGTTTCTATTATTTCCTTAAATTAAAACATATATTCTTAGCCACTATCCAAAAACAATTTTCAAAACCCATGAACTTTGAACCTCCAAACTCTGGAATGCTTTACTCAGAACTGGTTAACTTTTTCGAGTCAAACTTATATTCTTCCAAATTAGGAACTCAATATATCGGGAATACGTTTTTTTCTGTCATCTGAAAATTGCACTTCTGATCCTGAGTCGCAATCAACACTGTTCAAATTTTAGGTTCCTGTAACTTTGAAATTGTAAACTTTCACATTCTATTTCTCGGAGCTAGATAATTTTTTTAAACATTTTTCGTTGGTCTCAAATTAAAAACACACTTTAGCTCCGAAATAAGCTTCTGCTTTATTTTAAATGATGATTGAGATTTGACAGAATGTTATTTCCTTCTACTGAAATCTTTCTTGGCTTTCGTTGCTAGGAAATGTTGGTTTCTTCGCTGCAATACTTAGGGGATGTTCAAGCAATCCTCAAACATTACGCATACAGAAAATAATTAATCGGCCATGTGAATGGGCATTTAGCCAAATAAACCAAGTTTTTCATAACCTTTCCATAATAGATAAAGATCGATATTAAGGTACATGTGAAGATTAAAAACTTGGCGATTTTTTAAAGGAAATCTGTCAATTTTTCTTAGAATTTTCTTTTAACTTATTGATTTGCACTTTCCAAATTAAAAAAGAAATATATAATTAGAAATTTTGACCAAAAGAATTTACTGTACATTTGTAAATCTGTACATAAAAAGAATTTCCGGCTCTGATTAAACTATTGCTGAATTAAAAAATATCTGAATGAGTTTGATTTAATTCTTTGTGTTTAGTCATCCGAAACTGCTGGATCATTATACATATTAAACTAGGTGGAAAATTAGTGTTCGAAATAATCAAAGTGTTTATTTAATTAAATGTACATAGACGACAGGAGACCGAGTTTATAGGATAGTAAATCACGCAAGTTCTCTCAGAAACTGTAGCTGCACGTAAGTCTAAATGACTAGCTATAATTGTCGAAATGGTGGCGTACTAATTTAACCTCAATTATATGGTTCATTGTGTAAGAAGAACGATTATGAAACACATGATATAAAGCGATGCTTTCTAGAACATGAGAGTCAGCACATTCTCCCTCTCAGCCACGGTCGGACCAATGCTTGACCTCATCCACTTAGAATCTGCCAACAGAGATACTACTGTAGCAGAATCCGCATGGAAGCCTCGAGCTGCTTTTATTCCTTCATGCAAAATACGAGGACTATGCATATGTATAAAAACAATGTTCATTTGCAATAATAATACATTTCGAAACAACGTTATGTGAGAATTAAGTAAACAAAACGTGATAAATCCATTTTTTTTACAAAATTGAAACAAGGGTTGTTTCTGAATGCTTAGAATATCATGCACACGATTATAAAACTTAATTTGGTTAAACTTAATTTAACTAAACTTATTTTTTATACAAATGTTAATAACTAGATAAGTTAAATGTGAAATATGCCTTTGCTGAATCCAACGTGAATAAATCCATTCTTATTTTGTTAATAACTGCAAGAAGTATAAAACTAAGAAGATTTGTTTGCAATTCATTTACTTAAAACCTTTTTTTTTTACTTATCATCTATCTCATAACGCGAAAAATATCGGTCCATTTTACTTCTATATCGGTCCATTTTACTTATGTGAGGCTTCTTATAAGGAGCTATCCATAAATTACTTCAAACATTTTTTGCTAATTATTTACACTTGCCCCATGTCACAAGTCGTAAATATTTGTTTTCGACCTCCTCCCTCAACTCACCAATATTACATATTTGTTTCGAATATTTTCTGCTATGTCTTACCATGTTATTTATCATTCGAGACACATTTATAAAATTTTGATTTCAAACCTATAAAATTGAATACATTTTTATTTTAAATATTCGAATTTAAAGAATTTTTATGGTAGAACTTTACAATTAAACTACATACCTATTTCAAAATACTTTTAAAATTTCACCATTTGAAACTGTAAACATTCCATAAAAATGAATCTTTAGTTGGAAATCTTAAAAATAGAAGAATTCTAAATTACATATCGTTAAACTTGAAGAATTTTCAATGGAAAATCTTTGGAATTGAAGTGCATTTTCTTAAAATAGGTTCAAAATTACCAACCCACCTGTAATATATGAAGTTTAAAAATTGAATAATTTCTAATTATATATTTTTTTAATTAAACAATTTTCAATTGAAACACTTCATATTTGCAGAGCTTTGAATTCTAAATATTTATAAATTAAACAGATTTAGATTTGACAAGTCTTAAAGTTTAATCTTCAAAATCTTCCAACTTTACGAATTATGATTTATAAATCCTTAGAAATAAATAGTTTTTAATTTAAAATTTTCAAAATTGAAAAAAGTAACATTACAAATTGCATGTTTCAAAATGTACACAAATAAGGAATTGAAGAATCTTAAATTATAAATCTTAACAATAGGCTTATTTTAAAAATATGGTAAAAACTTTTTGGCTTCAAACTATAAATATTAAAAATTAAACAACTTAGAAAATTTTTAATTGATGATATCTTCAAAGTGGATCAGTAATAAAAGTGGCAAACTCTTTATTTTCAATCACCAATATTTATTTTTGAGTTTTAAGTTTCAAATTGATTCTAATACTTATGTAGGTCGTTACCTACATGATCCATAACGATTTCAATATTATCGACACATCGCTTTCTTGATCGTTGTGTTTAATGCGCAGGAGCGCCTGCAAAGCAGAGATTACATGTAGTTTCTTTATATTTTTATTATCCTCAGAGTTATGCATGCAACTGCAAATCCAAACTATTATATTGTATTATATATATATATTAAAATAAAAATTATTAAGCATTCTAGAATATCGACCTACAAAATCAGTTAAGTATACATGTGAATGTTAAATCATAGATCCTTCCTTATGTCTTACGGTCCACATAAATTAAAATAACATGGAGCCAAAAACCATTTTTTTGAAATCATAATCTATTTTATTAAAAACTGTTTTTTCAATCCTTAACGTTTCGATACAATGCGTAACTTTTTCAAAAGGTTTAACCTTAAAAAATATATTTTTACAATTATTAATATTAAAAAGAACATTCTGGATAAATAATTACGTAATTTAATATAAATTTACCTGAGTTATCGAAGTTTAAATTAGTCCAAAACACCAGATTAATGTCGTTGAGTAAAAACAAAATAAAAATTTATGTTATTCGAAAATTTTTAGTCAATTTTTTTCATTAGTAAAATTTGAAAAACAATAAATAAGGTTATAATAAAGTCTCACAGAATAAATGAGACTTCAATCGATTGAGCAATGCATTTCAAAGAAATTAAAAAGCAAACTTTATCGTAGGTTAGGAAGGACGAACATCAATTGACAGTTTAGAAGTACCTGCGCACGGTGTACGTAATGAATGTTGGCAAAACAATGGACAAGTTTTTATTAAAAACCAGAATTTCTGAATACAAAAAAAAATGGCGAAGTTGGGAATTTTAACACATGATTCTCACAACTTATACTTACAAGAAGAACTCGTGATTGAAGCGTCTCCAATAGTGAAAAGCTAAATTTTGAAATATTGAAAGCTAATAGTGTCACTAACTGGGGTCTTCACCTTATTGCATACTTCAAATTTAATATTGCACAATTTAAATTTAATAAGAAATGAAGTCACTTTAAACGGATTTGGTTTGTAATTAATCAATGTGAACGCCTTATATAAAAAACAGTCCTAATATTAACGGTATGTATTCTGAAATAGCACAATTTTAAGTGCCTCTTATTCAGAGGTCTTCTCATTCAGATGGATTTGGATTAATTTCAATTTCTCATGGCTATTACTTTAAAAATGAATCATTTTTAGTTTTTATTAATGAAGACCATATCATATTATTTCAAATTAAAAGCTTACAAGTTGAACAATATATAATGTAATTTTATGTCACTTGCTATTGATTTTGAAAGAGTCCAACTTGTTCCTATTCAATTGCAGAATATAAGAAGATATAAGGAAGCTAAAATCCATCTCAGGTTTTGAGATACAGGCAAAATGGTTTGTCTGAAAATTTCGAATGCTGGTGCTCTTAATCCTTGTCGAGCGATGAATATTCTCAGCTCGAAATGCAACAACGAATGTTGGAAGGTGAACGATCGAGGGAAAACCAAATCCCGCTTCGTACGGCTCATGCATAATCCAGGAGCCTATATTTTCCCTGGAAAAGCCTCTCAACTCGTAGGAGCCCATGCCTGAGATTACGAAGATATATTATTTTTTCCTTTGAGATTTCTGATTTTTAAACTCGAATACATCGCTCTGTAACTTAAAACATTAGTTTACTGCCTTAGATATAGCTATTGTTTCCTTTGGGATCTTTTTTTGTTCTTATTTTTCCCTTTGCTTTTTTTTAAGAACAAATTAAAATCGGACTGGTCAAGGAAAGTCAGGAAATGTCAGGAGATTTGAAACAAGTAAGAAAAATCAGGAAATGGTGGGTAAAGCCTGAAAGAGTCAGGCATTTTTCGATAAACTTAATTTAAAGAGTATGTAAAATACTGTAAGCTTTGTCTTGACCTCCCAACAAATCCTATGCTAAGATTTTATAAACTCAACTGTTGTGTAACTTTTTTGGTTAAGAAACCATCTTTTCGTTGAAAGTTCCTCTTTTTGGGTTAAGTATTCAAATATTTTTGTAATAAATGCAACTTTTTGGTTAAAAATTAATTTCTTTGTTGAAAATTCTTCTATTTGGAACAAAACTTCATCGTTTTAGGTAAATTTTTTTATTTACTGTCTCAAAAATATTTTTTTGTTGAGAATTCAAATCTTTTGTTGAAAAAATAATATGTTTTCGTTCAGATCTTAGCTCTTTTGTTAAAAATTCGTCCTTTAGCTCCAAATTCATCTGTTTGGAATAAAACTTTAACTATTTCTTCAAAATTTTTTAGTCTACTGTTTTAAAATCAACATTTTTTCAATATTGATGTTTATTTCTAAGCTGTGAAAGACTCTATTTCGTGCAGAAAATTTATCTTTTTTTGGTGAAAATTCAAATATGTGCTCAAAAATTTATGTATTGTTTGTTTAATGTATTTATATCATGTATTTATATCATGCATTTATATCATTTATGTCAACTACGTATTCCAAGTTTCATTGAGAATTCATTTTGTTGGTTAATTATTCATATATTTGGTTAAAAATTTACTTAACTTCTTGACAATTTATTTTTCTTCTGGCTAAAAAGTAATACCTTTTGTGCGTGTTTTTTCTTTGTACTTAACATACACTATGTACATAAACTCTTATATCTAGTTCCTTTTCAATATTTGCTGTGATAGCGCAATTTCGGATTTTTTAGCATACGGTTGAGCGAGCGAGCGGTCGAAAGCGAGAGTGCAAATGCAAGCGAGAGAGAGAATCAGAACGCAAACATACCTTAGTCTACTTATGCTATTACATATCCACTACTTACAATCTTTACGCTTCTAATTTAGGAGACTTCCGTTTCCTTATTCTTTCACTGTTTTGCGTCCTCCAATTTACCATTTTTTCACATGTATTCTGTCATTCACTCTCATTCGCTCCCCTAGCACCCTGCAACTCCTTCATCCATTCTTCTCCTAAACTATCCTCCTATAGAATGTTAACCACATTCTCTTGCCAGCTTCCTTTATCTTCCATTCCTTTCCTACATCCTTTCCATACGTGCTTCCATGTTTCCTCCTCTCATTCACATATTCTACACTTTCTATTCCCTTTCTTTCCCCAATACATACCCTCTCTTACCTTGTTTCCGAATATAAATCTTTCCATTCTGGTCCACCTTTTCTTTCCCCATATCTACCTACCTTTAATCTGCTTTGTGTCTCTCTAAAAATTTACGATACTCTCTTTATTAATCCCTCTCTTACCTCCTTTTTCACCGTAATATTTTCTATTTCGCCTCGATCTAATGAATCTTCTTATTTACTAGATAGTTTAGAACATATATGTTGTCAATCACCCCAGTCCCTTTTTTAAACCCTGTCTGATACGGTGGCTCTATCTTCTTTTCCTCAACTTCTTTCTTCAATCCCTCCGACAAAACAGTCACATATACTTTATGCAGTGTTGGCATCATCGTCACGGCCCAATAATCTTTAACTCCCTCTCCTTTGCCTTTCCTCACTATTGGTATCACTACTCCTTCTTTTCATAACGCTGGCCTCCCCTCGCCTCTCCATACTCGATTACAGATTATCCATGCCCATTCCTCTAGTTCTGCCCCTCCATATTTCCATACTTCATTTGGAATATCATCTATACCAAGTGCCTTTCCATCCTTCATTATTCCTAACACCTTGACTATTTCTTCCCTTGTTATGTTCTCTTCTTCATCTCTTTCTCTACCATATTTTCCACCCTTCTTAACTTTTCTCTCCACTTCTCTTAGCAAACTCAAAAAATATTGTTACATTCTACCATTTCAATATCTTGATTTACTCTTTTTTTTCTTCTTCTTTCTCTATTTACTACCTTTCATACCTCTTGTTCCGTCCTAGCCCTCTCCGCCTCTTCCTCAAACCTTTTATTCTCTTCCTCTTTCTTTTGATCACACAAATCAGAATACTCTTTCTTTTTTCTCCTATATTCTTCCCCATTACTTTTTTCTTTTCTCCAAATTTTTAATACCTTTCTAACCTCCTTCTTTTTCTCTTTAAACACCTCATTCAATCCACTTCTATTCCCCTCTTTACTAACTTAATTCGTGTTCGTGTACTTTAATCCTCTTTTTACTTCTTCTATCGTTTTTTCCATCTCCTCGTCCACATTTTCCTCTCTAATTTTGATATTTCTCACCTTTTCTCTAAACCCTTTTTTCCTTGTCTTGAACAATCCCCTTTTCCTATATTCTTTACCTTTGCTCCCTTTCCATGCATATAACTATTAATTTTTTCTCCCTCTAGTTTCACTATTAAGGGAAAGTGATCCAAATCAATATAATCGCCTACCTCCAATTTCTTGACCTTCTCTTTTACCTCATCATACACTATTATATAATAAATTACCGTTTCCCTTTCTCCTACTGGCCGTGTATATTCTCCTTTCTCACATCTCTCTATATTTCCGTTTAAGATAATCACCCTACTTCTCCGAGCTCTTTAACAACCTCTTTCCCTCCCTATTCTGTACCTTACCTTTTTATTTTCTACCTCCCTCTTCTCCCCATTGACTTCCTTCTCTATCTCTTGTTCTCGCATTAAAATACTCACCTATTATAAGTCTAATTTCTTTTTTATTTTCTTCATTCATTTCTTTTAACTGCTCTGCTTTCTCCTGCATGTTTCCGTTTACATAAACCTCCACTATCTTCAACTTCACTCCTCGCATCTTTACCTCTTTTACTATTCATTCTTCTTTTTGTTCTTTTCTCTCTTTCTTATCTTCTCCTGTTATACATTTAATCCTCACTTCCATCACCATTCCTCCCATTGCTCTGCATTGATAATCTTCTCCTTACTATTTCCCATCCCTTTTTACCTAGCCACGTTTCCATCATTATCACAACATCCCATTGTGTCAAATTTCTCATAAATTCCCTATTCCTTTTCTCCAATTCTGCTATATTTCGGTAACATATCTTCTATTCTTCCTTACATTCGTTTTTTGTCTCTTTTCGCCTCTTACTATTTCTTATTTTCCTATCTCCCGTGCCTTCCGCTTCTACTTTCCTTGTACCTCATTTCTTACTAACTCCTCCCTTTCTTCATCCCAATCCCACCATACTCCGTCTACCTGTATTCTCCCATATTTAACCCATGTTCTTCTTCCCTTTTTTCTTTCCTCTTCCGCTATTTTCCTTAACTTATATTGAAGCCTCCTTTCTTCCCATGTCAAATCATCATTTATTCTATCCGAGCTTCCATATAACATCCTCTTTTTTGTCATCACTTCCCTCTTATGGTCGCGTTTCTTTAGTTTTACCAGTACCATTCTGTCACCTCTTCGAGCTGCCCTTCCTACACTTCGCACTTCCTCTATTTGTACCTTAGCATCAATCCTTTTTAGTACTTCTTCCACTCCTGCCTGCATTTCCTTAAACTCTAATATTATACTCTGTATTATTATGTTTCTCTTTTTTCCCTTTCTTTCTTTTCTATTATTTTTTCCATTATTCTCAGTCTTTCCTTCTCCGTCTTCCCACTCTCGCCCCCACCAAGATCCCGGTTTATGCTTTCTATCTTCCTTATCCTACCTTCCATCTCCTTTTTACTATTATGCTCCTGCTTCTCTAGTTTTTTCTCCAATGACTGCATACTCTTTTCTAACTGTTCCCTAACTTCTTTCCATTTTTTCATTTCATTCATAAGTGCATCCATTTCCCACTTTTTTCCTGCTTTTCTTTATAAATGCTCATTACTTCTATCATGGCTTCGCGAATTTATTTCAGTCTTTCATCTTTCCTCTGATCTTCGCTTTCATCTCCGTTTTCTTCAGCCCCCTTACTATTCTCAACCTCCTCTACAAAACTCTTCTTTTCTGGTGGCGATCTAAACATTTTTGGATATTTCAAGTTAAAACCTAAATCGTCATTGTCTTCACTGCTTTGCCCTTTCCCCTCTCTTCCTTTTGATAAAATCCTCGATTGATTCTACGCTTTTTGCTCTTAATCTCTCCTTTTCTATAGTTTTCTTGTACTTTTCTCTTGCCTTCATTTCTTTGATCTCCTTTTCCTGCGTCCTAAATACTTGCTGCTCTAAATCTGATTATTCCTCGATGTTACTCTCTTCGCTATCCATGAATCCAATTTCAAACGTTCCCACCTTCTATCCTTCCCGGCCTCTATCCATCGTTGCGTTCTGGTACCTGTCTTGTCTTTCTCCGTCGTACCTAATCCTGCTAATGTCTTAAAA
Source organism: Druon quercuslanigerum (assembly GCA_010014905.2). Taxonomy (NCBI): domain Eukaryota; kingdom Metazoa; phylum Arthropoda; class Insecta; order Hymenoptera; family Cynipidae; genus Druon; species Druon quercuslanigerum. The sequence goes on from JAAAKG020183072.1 coordinate 50,883, forward strand.
AATATCATTATCCTCTTTTCAACTTCACAATCCCTTAAACAATCTCTTATATCCAAAGCGTTATATACACTTCCACAATTCACTCACCTCAAATTTCACCACAAGTCTTCGAAAAACTCAGCATCCACAATTTCCACTACCTTACACTTTCATGACGGAAACGGAAGTCAAGACAAATTTATTACGGCAAGGGAAAATGGAAAATAGGAATTTCAAAATTGAGATTTTGTACCAACCCTGAGTAACAATCTTATCAGATTTAAATTTGAAATCACTATCTGACGATCAAACGAACCAATATTTATCTTGATCACTACAACGGAGAAAATCAAGTTCTCAGTAGTGACATTGTTGATAAAGAAATAAAAGAGAATTTTTCCAATTGACTTTAAGACCTGCTAGACAATTAATGTTGTTGATACACGTGACGGAAGCATCTGCGGAAATAATGTTTGTCACCACGATTCGTTCTATCAGCCACGTCACGTTTGATTCTTCCCACTGGGCGTAAATCACTACCGAATAACGAGGGTGGAAAGCATATAGGTACTGGCAATGCCATCGAATTCGGGGTGTGAGCGCTGACGAAATTTGTTTCTGTCCATGACGAGGAGAGAAAATCAGCGAAAAAAATGTACATCATTTATCAACATTTATCATCGAACGTATTCCTGGCTGCAGCGGTATCGAATTCCGGGATTGATACGAGCAAAATTTGGTTTACGTTTGAAAGAAACAAAAAATCATTCCAACAATCCTGATTGACCAACGAAAGCTAATTTCTCTCACTTTTGTCATTGGCGTGTGTTCCTCCAACTGCACGGAATTTAAAAAAAATGATAGTGGTAAAGCACAGAGTACATTCAATTGTGAAAACGATTTATTGGATTAACAGACTGCGAAGCATCTCACTTATTCAGGTGGAAAAGGTTTGAAAGAATGCACACTTT
>JAAAKG020183073.1:9447-25694 GCA_010014905.2 Druon quercuslanigerum
AACACGAACCCAGATGTTAATCACTTTTGCGCCCCCCCCCCCCCCCGAACATAATCTATCGTGGCTATTTTCCGGACCCGTCATATAGCGTTAAGACGCTTTTTTGTTCACTTCAGCGCCACCTACTTTTGGAACTTACGGTTCTATAACATCAATACCATGAGATAAATTGTGGGGAATGATGTCCCAAACATTTTTTGTTCTCGTGAATTTTCACAGAAACCCACCGTTCTCGAGAAAAACAAAATCCAAAAACTTTTTGAGTTCTGACCATGTTCCGCAAAACGGGAGGCATGACGGGAACTCATGGTTAAGGTTTTCTAATCCCCCCAAAGATATTCATGCAAAAAAAATGAATCGGAAATTTTTTTCCGCTAAACGCGTTTTTTTCCGATAGATTGACTGTACTATAATCTTTTAACTGATTTATGCAATCGACGAAAATATATTTATTATTAATTTCAGCAATGATTGGCGCTGGCTTCCAAGCGTACTTAAGGAAAATATAGTTCAGGTTTAAATTTTTTATTAAAAAATAGTAATTTGTAAGTTTAATTTTTGCTTTTTCTTTAGGGATTCTTTAGAACTCTATTTGGGTAAGATTTATTTAAAAAGTTATTATTGTAATAAACAATTTTAGTGCAAATTTTAATAAACACCATCCAAATAGAATTGTAGAGAATATTACAAAGAATAAAATGAGACCTTAATCATTATGTTTAAATAGGATTTTTTACTTTACCCTAAATAGAATAAAAAAATTAACTGCATTCGAAATTTTACGGTATTTTTCTCCATGTTAATTGAGTGAGAAACTTAAGAGTGCTTTATGCCACATGTTAATATTAAGCGATTTCGCTCAAATTTGGTGAAGATCACACTCTGAATTGTTTGTGTTAAGATTCAGCATGTTCTAGTTGAGGAAATATTCGCGTTTTTCTAAGTCGAAGTTAAAATTATTATTTTCGGGTTTAAAAAATAACCGTAATTTTTCCATACGACAGTATGTGATTTTTCCCATACTTTTAAATATACCATGCAAACATGGAAATTTTCCGTTGTTCCACTGGTATGGGAATACTTCCAATCATGTATGGAACTTTGATGCGTGGCAGTAGAATGCGCAGCTGAGCGAAGTGCGCATGAGCGGTAACTACTGTGAATGGAGGAGTACGAACAAAATATTCCTATAATACAATCATGGCCCCAAGCGTCTAATTCCTAATAGTTTTAGTACAAACTTGGGAAACATTTTGGAGTGTTAGTAGTGAAACAGTTAAATATTGTGAGTGCAAAAAGATTTAGTGCAAGTAAAAATTTTTCACAAAAAGAAAAAGGAAGGAGTGGGAGGAGTGAATCAGTTAAATATCGTTAGTGGAATAAGATTCAGTGCGATTAGACCTTTTTCAATGTAATGTAGCATAAGTAAAGTTTTGGATATTTTAATAAAACGCTTTGAGAATTAAAAGAAATAATTTAATATTAGCATATAATTGTAGTATGAAAAAAATACAAAATGGGTATCGGAAAAATCCATCCAACTTATAGTACAATTGCCATTCTTTCCATGTTTGGGTATGGGGAAAATACAACTCGGGTATGGGAAAACTACAACCAATATATCGGACAACTTCATCAATGCGTGTATGGCTTCATTACTTATATACATGTATAGGAAATTTACCATAGATTATTCTTAAAATGTGTTTTTTTCTCGAAAGCCGTTCCTTTTTTAAGTTGCAACTTTAAAAATGCCCGGTAACTCGTTTTTCAACTTGGAGGGTTCGTTTTTGGCCAAAAATGCCGCGAATTTATATAGCTATAAACATCTATACATAACTACACAACTACACTTTTTTATTTTATGCGAAACAGAATTTGTTCTAATGCTACTAAATGCAATTAAATGCGAAGCAGAAAATATGCGATTGCTAAGTATTGAATCGCATTCACGAGATGTTCTCCTGAAATCTGCTTTTCGACAACCTCGTATTCAAAGTGCAATACTTTTGAATACGTTTCAATCTGGCGCTTTTTGTAGGGCTACTTCTTCACGTTGTAGCGATTTCGAATTGAAGAATTTGATATTTTCGGCCCACCCTAGTGAATTGACAAACTGATCAAATTTAAGAGTGGTATGAAAAATCGAGGAACATCAGAGACTCGAGCACAATCAGAACATGTCTTGCGAATAAGGCTTCGGACACGAGAGTCAATAAAAACGCTCCGCCTTGTTAAGCCTACTTACATGAACGAGAGAGAAAGAACTCGTTGGATTGGGAATGTAGTTTGGATTCTCGCTTCGGGAGAACCATGTGGTGACGGTAAAGAAAAGTTGTGAGTGCAAATAAAATAAAGAGCGACATGGAGAGTAACTGAGTAAGAGCTCGCAGAGAAAGAAGAAATGGGTATTAAGAAGTCAACGAACTGAGACCGCCAGTATGGATATAGCATGCGTGGCTGGGATTTGAGTGGCTTTAAAAAAAAAAGAAAAGAAAAATGGGAATAAATCAACCTCCCAATATTAGAGAACCAAGTATCCTCGGGAGATGTTCAACTCGTCGGAGGGACACTCAAGACGTCATTATTAGGCTGAGGGACTTGGCGTGCTCGATTCGAAGCGATGAAAGGTGTCTTACGCAATCAAGAAAGGTGTTATAATAAAAGCTGTAAGATTCCCCAGCGATCATCTAATGAGATTTTCTCGTGAATTAGATGCTGCTAAGAATCTTGTGTGTCTATCAAATTCAAGCCTGAGAGAGTATGATTAACACCGAGAAAAATTCGTCGGGAGTTCATCGCTCGTATCAAAGAAACGAATACGGAAATATAATCCTTAGCAGACAGATTTTGAAAGAGTTCAAGTTTAAGTAAGGATTATAAAGGCTTTCAGATTTTATTGGATTTAAATTTAAATTTTTTGAGACTGGAATGCACTTAAGTCAAACTGAAAAGTTTTCAAGACAAGAGAAGTGAAATGAAATAAAAGTGAAAACTTGAAATTTCAAGTGCATTTAATGCACCTAGTATAACAATTAATATAAACGTTTTTCATTCTAATCCGAGTGCAGTGTTTAAAGGCATCCGATTTTCGAAGCCTTTAGATAGAAATGTATCTGAAATTAGAAACCATACAAATGAAAACTTTTCCAATTCCATCATTTTTCTACTATACTACTTTCTCATTTTCCCTGACCATAAATATTTAAAGACCAACAATCTAATCTTGTCAGATTTTTAATAGAGAATCTATTAAAAATAAACTTTAGATTCATAATCAGCGACCCAAAAACCTCTAAGAACACATTTTTAAGCCACGAGACAAATTTTCTAATTTTTTGGCCGCTATTTTGAAATATTTTGACTTAAGAGTCATAATCAACGACCCAAAAAAACCCTACGAAAACTGATTTTGAAGTTCCAAGGCTATTCAATTTTTATACCGCATGTTGGATCTGCAAACTTGAATTATGGAATTTTGACTGCAGGTTCTTAATCAGCAACCAAAAAAATCGACAACTTAGTTTTTAACTACATGACATATTTTTACATTTTTGTGCCCCAAACAAAAACTCACGAAAACCCATTTTAAAGCTTATTTTTACAATATTTTTCTACTATATTGGATCATCCATTTTGAATTTTAGAACTTTTACTTCAGATACGAAATCAGCAACACAAAAAACTTCTTAATACCTATTTTGAAGCCACGGGACTAATATTGCGAATATATTGGATACGGCATTTTGAATTTCAGACTTTAGACTTTAAATTCGTAATCAGCGGACCCCCCCCCCCCCTTCCCCGGGAACCCATTTTCAAGACACGAAACAATTCTTTTTTAAACTCAGCACCATATTGGATACGCCATTTTGAAAATTTTATTTCAGGTTCGTAATCAGCGACCCATAAACCACCCAAAATTCCATTTTGAATCCACGGGACTTATTTTTACATTTTTGTCTACCATATTGAATTCGCCATTTTGAAGCCACGCGACTAATAATATTTTGGTCACCATATTGGATACGCCATTCTGAATTTTAGAATGTTGACTTCAGTTTCGCAATTAGCGCATAGTACTAATTTTTTTTTAATTTGGCGCCATATTGGATTCGCAATTTTTAGTTTTGGCATTTTTACTACAGATTCCTAATCATCGACTCACAAAACCCCATTTTGGATCCAGGAATATTATTTTTACAGTTTTGGCCCACTATATTGAATCTGCCATTTCGTTTTTTGAAAATTTCAAAAATTCTAATGCAAATTAAAAAATTTAGAGCATTTTCAAAACTTGAATTTTTTTCTTCTTCAAATTTTTAACAAATTTGTCAAAGTTTCTTATAGAAGAGTAGAAGGCTTACAAATTATCCAAATAAAATTTTAAATTTCGTTTAAAATTAGAAAAGTTATATACTTTTTAAAATGTTGAAAATGTTTAGAAAAATAGACAAAAATATTTTTCTGATAGATTAGGAAAGTTATTTAAATTTTTCACTAGATATTCAATATATTAAAAAACTATCTAAGTTAAATTTTTCCATCAGACAAAAATTCAAAAAGTTAAAAGCTTTTTCAAAATTTGACAAAAAGTTTTATGAATTTTAGAAACTTTTGTCACATTCTCTGGTACACGGCAAAAAAACTTAAAAATGATCCTAATGATATGTATTTTTAAATTCAATAAATATTTAAAAAGTTATATGTTTTTTGAAAATTTTCAAAAAAAGGGGAAAAAAATGTTTAATAGGGTAAGAAATATCAATCCAAATTTTTACTGGACATAAAATATATATGTATTTCGAAACTATTCTCATGAAATTTCTTAATTGGACAACAGTTGAAAAAGTCGGATCATTTTCAAAAATATGCAATTTTTCTTTTTAAGAAATCTCTAACTTTAAAGCGTTTTTTTAAAAACAAATCGAAGAAAATTTTAGTTACAATTTATGGCTGTAATATCTCAGAAGTTTTAATGGCTGTTTTCTATTTAGGTTAAAATATTTATGTTATTAGAAAAATTGTAGTTAAATTGTACGCATTAAACCTACGAAAACGAGCGCGAAGCGCGAAAGCGTACCCAAGCGCGCCAGGCGCACTCAAACTTGGCCCGAAGCGCCGCGCGCAACTAGAATGTGCCCGCGCAGCGGAAATGTTTTTAAAAATTATTTACCTTTTTATAAGAGGATTTTTTATGTTGGGAATATAAAAATTTTGTAATTCACGTAATTGTTCGGGTTTTCTAAACGCGTGGATTGATTTATTAACGAATTTTCGATAAACATTCTTGATTGATTAATTAATAGTAGAAAGTTAAAAAAAAAAGTACTTCGCAGCGGTATTTGTTCTTGCAATTAGTTTTAAACTACGTAAAAAATATTAAAAGCGAGGCTAAAAAATACCATAAATGTATGGCACTATGCCACATACATAATACGTTCCCAGCTTTGTGTAATGCAATGTTTGAATCACATAATCTAAAGACTATTCTACTCGTGGAAGCAAAGCGATTTTTTTTCGAAAAACGTTCTTGTTGCCGTTTTTTTTTGTAATTTGAAATTAAGCATTCGAAAAAATCTGTAAGTACCACAGAAAAAACAGAAGATAAACTTTACATCGATTTCCGATGAAAGATTCGCTGCAACAAAAAATTATCTTAACATGATAAACTTTAACGAAATATCGCTTAAACTTTCTTTTGTTTTACCATGACAACACATGTGTTTTGAAAAACGCGAAATTGTCTGAATAAAACTTTAAAAAATTTCCTACAACAAATTTTATCATTACTTTATTCTGTGACAGCATCTATGTCGCACATAGTAATATATAATATAATAATGAAATATAATGCAATAAAAATAAATAATAATAACATATATTATTATATATTATATTTCATTGTTATTTATTCTTAATATTGTATCATATTATATTATGTATTATATGGTTCATTTATTACATTAAAGAATGCATCCTCGTAGACGTATTATGTATGTGGCGAAACCCCGAGTTGCTTTATTCCCCTTAATTTCAACAGTTGTAAAAATTGAAAATAGTCACTTGAAAGAATCTAAAAGGTTTGCTTGTTACGTGATAGAGCATGTAATCAAAGAGCAATAATTTATCCGGTCAATAGCATAATCAAATTTTATTCTGAATGGAAGGTACCATGAGTACGAGACTCACGATGTAAATCAAATCATATCTCGGCCGCTTCGGCTGAATGAATGAATTCGAGTTTCATAATTCCTATCATAGACAATTTAATAACAGCGCTAAGCGATTGACTACCCTCGATTTCGTCGAGTTCAATGGCAGTCTTGATGATTTATGTAAACTGGCATTAGTCGCAAGGGGAGCTTTCACTATGTGCTTGCGGCGGTAGAAGTGGTTCCTACAGTACTTATGCAAATTTTCAGAATGGCGCCGGCAACCCACATGCGAGCCGGAAGAAAATTTCTCTTGTGAAAATCGCCGATTGGCGACCTCAGCCAAAAGAGCGACATCGGTTATCAAATTAATCGAAAAATTATGGAAATTAGAGATAAAAATGGGAATTTCGACGCTGTTCGATTCGTCTTTTGAATTTACTTGATTATTTTACAAATTAAGGGGCCTAGATGGAACATTCGCAAATTACAATTTTTAGATTTCAGATACTTTCATAGTCATGAGTTTACCTTTTGAATTATATGAAGTATTCAGGATGTATTCAATCTCAAAAGTCGCTTATCTTTAAGGTGATTTATAAAATCAAAAAAAAAACTATTATTGCTTTCCGAAAGTGTACATTAGAAAAAATAATTCAGGCTAAAATTGTTTATTTAACAGTAGTTATTTAGAGTTTTAGATTTTGCTTCCTCTTTAGGGAAGGGTTACAATTCTTATTTATTCCTAATGATCAGTTAAAATTTAACTATGATTGCTTATATCAATGATAACTATATGATTTTTCTATTAATTTTCTTTAATAAAATAAACCACGAAAAAAATAGAGAATCCTTCGAAGAATAAATTGAGACCTTGATCATTAGGATTAAATAAAAATTGTAAGTTTTCCCTAAGGAGAAAGAAGAAACTAAGCATTTAAATAACTACTGTTAAAGAAACAATTTTAATATAATTGTTTTTCTAAAATGTGCATAGAAGCCTTCATAAATACTTACAGAAATTAATAATAGATCTTTTTTTGTCGATTTTATAATTTATTTATATTTATATTTATAATTTATAACTTTATAAATCCCTGTTTCGTAATTTTTCTTTTTTTCACCTGTTTTGAAGAAACTTCCCTTTTTTCTTTTCTTTTTTTTTCTCGTTTAAATTTTAACTGAATTATTTAAACGATCGAAAAATGTTTGGATGACACTTAATTCTTTTTGGTTGAAAAGTCTACTCTTATATTTTTGTTTCGGAATTCTGCTGGTTTGGTGAAAACTTCTACTATTTGATTACAAATTTAATTATTTTAATGAAAATTTAACTATTTTGTTAGAAAGTCATCTTATTTGGACAAAAATTCAACCAGGTGGTAGACAATTGACCTACTTTGTTAAAAATTCTTCTTTTCGGTTAAAGCTTCATCTCTTTGGTTGAAATTTCAACTATTTCCTTAAAAATGCATGTATCTTGTTGAAAATTCTTCTTTTTTGTAGAAAATTAACCTTTTTGTTTAAAACAAAAATTTCTAATTGAAAATTCAACTATTTCGTTTAATCTTAAACTCTGGCAGAAAACCCATTTTTTAAAGATTTATCATTATAGTGGAAAAATCATAATTTATCATTGAAAATTCTACTATTTAGTTGAAAATTCATCAATTTTCATTTTTTTAGGTCAAAAGTTCAGCTTTTTACTTAAAAATTAAACTATTTTCTTGTATGTTAAATCTTGAAACTTAAAATTTATTTTCACAATTAGATACAGAATACAGATAAATAATTATTGTTTAAATATCAGCAACATACATCTGCTTTGTAAGGAAAAATTTGGTTTTTCGAGTTTTTAGCACTAATTATGATTTTTTTGCGGTTTTGAAATAAAAATTGTTTCTAATACATAAAATACTATTTCCTACTAATAATTAGGTGCTTATATAAATTGTTTAAACAATTTATTGTTTTTTTAGCGATTTAACAGATATAATTCTATAAACAACTCATTACTCATAATAATCGCTGTCAACAACTTACATCAACAATTTCTACCAAATTTATTATTACTTTTAATAATATTCTCCTTCAATAATGGTAAAAAGTCAACTTTTCACTTCAAGCGAGGTAATAATTATTGAATTTTAACAAACATAATTGTTTCAACAAATTATTATTGTTTATTAATGCTAGATACTTAATGCCTATTTTAATTCTAGATAGTTTTTTTTTTTTAATTTCAATTTTTTGTCCACTTTCCACTTAGATTGAGTTAATAATTAATTCATGTTAAAAAACACAATTATTAAAAACAATTTCTTAATATTTGAAATAATATGTGAAAACTTACATTCAGTATGACCCACATTGTAAATTCGAAACCAAAGCAAAGTTAAAAATTTCAGATTTTCTTTCTATTTACAACTTTCTAAAAATTATCTAAGGGCAGATAGTTATAAACAATAATAAAATGTAAAAACTATTATCTTGCAGTTAAAGTTACGATTAAGTTCGCGGTTTTTCTAAAAATTTTAACTTCGCTTTGGCTTTATATTTTCTATATGGATTAAAATAAATGTAAATTTTCCTTGTATTATTTACTGAGGGCATTTTTGTTAAAAATAATATTAATCATTACTTGAAACAATTATTATCTCACTAAATAAGTGGACAAAAAGTTGAATATTTCAGAAAAAACCGTCTCTTTCTAGCATTGATACAAGATAATATAATTAAAAATGATAACAAATTGTTTAAACAATTATTTTTAATAAATTTAATTGTTTACTGCCTCGCTCTAACTGAAAAATTGAAAAAAAGTTGAAAAATTCGGATAACCGCGCCTTTTTAACTCTATTCTAAGAGAAAATTGTTAAAAAAAATTAATTGTTTAAACATTTGTTCTCAAAATCTAATTATCATCAGAAAGAAGTATCTTATGTATTAGAATCAATTTGTATTTCAAACCCGCAAAAAATCAAAATTAGAGCCAAAAACTGACAAAAACAAATTTTTGACTTATGGGATTTTTTTGGGACCCTATCAAATAGACTTATATGGTGGTGGTATTTAAAAAGTAATTTTTCATTTGTATTCTATAGCTAACTGTGACGACAAATATAGAATTTTATAATCGAATGACATAATATTGACGATTCTCAATCAAATTTACAAAAATGTTTTTTTATGGAAAATACCGTCAAACGGGGTAACTTCGGACATAAGGGGTAAAATCGGACACTCCTAAACTGATAGTTTAAATTACTTGATTATAGTTTAATTACTTATTTATTAATAATTACCTAATTATATACCTAATTATAGTAATTTAATGTATCAATTCAGAAGCGAGAGCAAACAAAGTATTGAGGAATCTATAGAAATAAAACATAAAAAAATTCCAAAACGCTCAAAAGATTTTTTCCATTAAAAAAGCTGGAAAAACAGCTAAAAAATTGGTGTGACGTAAACAACAAATAAATGAATGATTCACGTTAGGGATTTCTGTTATTAAATTAATAGATACTTTTATATATTTATTTATGAAAATTGATTGCAGAATTTGCCTTTTATAAGATTTATTTTCCTTAACAAGAATTTTTATATTTTTAAAGTTTAAATTAAAATAATGATAAATATTCCAAAAATTTTGTAAGAGACCAGTATTTAAATTGCCAATTCTACAAACCCTTTTATGTTCGGAAATTCTATTTTTTTAAGGACGATCAGTTTTACCTATATAAACTTTATTGCATCCTTTACATTTTATTAAATAAACAATATTATAAATATTATCAATTTTTTCAGAGTCTTTTATATTAGTAAAACATTTTTTAATATGTGATCATTTTTAAAATATACATCAATAGCAAACTTTTTTAACGCATTTCTTAATTTTTCTGATAAAGCTTGTACATAAGGTAATGAAATCCGTAAACCAGTTTGTCTATAATGTTCAAGCCATTTGTTCTTTTTTTTTATTTGAGCTATGGTAAATTTCATGTACTCTTTCTTTTGTGACACTTTCAATTAATGGTAGAGGATAATTATTTTGTTGCAAAGTAATTTTTAAATTGTCTTCTGGCTAAATTGATGGTCAGAATAATAATTAAAATATTGGCCTGCCCTTGACGGGTTTTTAAACCAATTAGTAATTAAATTTACAGTTCTTGTGATAGAGATATTTAAAAAATTTAGAGTATTATTGTTTTCTATTTCTAAAGTAAACTTTAAAGATTCTTCTATACGATTAAATATGTTACTTAGTTCTTGGATTGTAACTGTAGGGAACATATTAAAAAAATTCATCTAGATAACGCTTAAAGAAGAGTGGTTTGAGCTTAATTTAGATAAGGCTCTGTTTTAAACATCTCCTAAAACAAGATTAGATGCAATAGGTTTGACGGTATTTCCCATAAGAAAAAAAAAACAAACGTTTTTGTACATTTTATTCAGAACAGGAAATAATCTGATGGAGTTGTCTGTAATAACAGGAGTTTGATGAATCTGATGTCTTGAGGGACGATTGATTATCTTGACCCGAAGAATTCTTTTCGGATACTACTAGCTATAGTCATAAAGATTGAGGGTGATGGTCCAAAAATGCATTGAAAATGATTTCTTTTCCGAATTTTCATACATGCATCGCCCGCCAAATTTTGCGTAGAATCAAACACACTTGCGATCGATATGTATAAAAATTATTTTGTTTTTAAATGCCAATGCATTTTGGATCACCCTCAATCTTTATCACTGCAGCAACTAGCTAGAAGTGAACCTTCGAATGAAGACAATCAATCATTCCTAAAGACACCGGATTCATCAAACTCATGTTATTAGAGACACCTTCAGATTCTTGCCTAGTTGTGTACATAGATACGGATTTAAATCTCCTGCAGTTTCTTCCGTACAGTCGCTTTGGAGAACCGTTATTCTTTTCTGAGAAACCCATCAGCGATTTCTTTCGTCGTCAGTGAAAGTATCCATTTGCTTACCGGTTCGTGCGTTCATGCGTGTGCTTCCGATTTGCCCCCGGGGTTAAAATACTCACGAGACGAAGAGATTCGCGCAAAGTAACGGCTGGTTTCGCGCATCCACCAAACAGGTGTTACGTCGTAAAGGGGCCGTAAAGACGATTTCTTTTATTTCGTCTCGACTTCAACTCTAAATCTAAAACCTTCCCTTCGCGATCACTCGACTGGAAATATGCTGACATTACGAAAGTTAGTACATTCAAGTGGCATTTCTAAGTAGAGACTCTTGCCACTTCTATTTAGTGTCAACCATGCATCGTTCGCTTTGCAAAAACACATTTGCTGTGTCATGGAAAAGGTGAACGTGGTTCGATACAATCGAGCTGCTTTGCAAAATATTATGACTCCTTTCGAATTCTCGCAGCTTGTCTGACTTCAATCGTCGTATTACGTATTGATGTCAGTGGTATACGAGGTGTGATAAAAAAAATAACGAGACTTTTCGTTTTCTGCCCATAATATTAATTTATTCGTGAATATCAATTTTGTCCCCTTCAAAGTAGCCCACCTCGGATATAATGCACTTATGCCAGCGTGTTTTCCAATCTTCAAAGCACTTTTGATATTCACTTTTTGATATGGCATTCAGCTACTTCAGCGATTCTGCTTTTATCTCATCGATGTCGTCAAAACGTCTTCCTTTTATGGATTTCTTAATCTTTGGGAATAGGAAAAAGTCACAGGGGGCCATGGTGAATACGGTGGTCGTGGCATCAATACGGTGTTGTGTTTGGCCAAAAACTCAGGAACAAGCATTGAGGTATGAGCAGAATTCATTATCGTGGTGCAGTCGCCATGACTGATTTTGCCACAAAATTGGTCGTTTCTTCGAATTTCTTCACGCAAACGAGGTAAAACTCCGACATAATAATAAACCGTTGAAATCGAAAAAGACAGTGAGCCAAACCTTCAAGTTTGATCGAACTTGTCGTGCTTTTTTCGCTCTTGGTGACAGTGAATGCTTCCAGGTGGACGATTGAGCCTTAGTTTCGATGTCATATCCATAAACCCATAATTCATCACCTGTTATGGTTCGATCGAGGAATGCAGAGTCGTTATTCACTTCATTTAGTATTTTATATTTAGTATTTTATATTATTTAATATTGAGCGATGTCATGGCGATATTGCTTTTGGTCGAAATTTAGCAGTTTCGGGACAAATATTGCTGCCACACGTTTCATGTGTCCGTAAAAATTGTTTGACATGAGTCGTATGATATACCAACATCCTCATCAACCTTTCTAACAGTAATTCGACGATCGCTCATAATCATTTTTTCCACTTTCTCGACGGTATCGTCCGTTACCGATGTGCTAGGACATCCAGGGCGATCGTCATCTTCAACGCCTTCCGGTCCATTTTTAAAACAGTTATACCACTCGAAAACTCCTTCTAATATTTCAAAAACATTACTGCACTTTATTGCATTTTTGTAACAAAACTTGATGCAAATTATCTGATAGCAGAGCAAACATGCAATATGGCTACCAATGTGAATACAATATCCAGACAAGTGCAGCAACATAACAAAACAAAAAAGTTTGCCTAACGGAAGAATCCAGCCCGGGAAGTTTGAAAAGTCTCGTTATTTTTTTGTCAAACCTCGTAGTACTAAAAAAAATAGTCAAGGTAGGCGCCGAGGGCCTATAAGTAAGGTTTTGGTAGCTTTAGTTTTATTTTAGCTTTATATTCGCAGCTTTTATTTGACGGGCCGGTTTTAGGTTTCGTGTCAACGCAAATAAGAGTTTGGAAAATTAAGGGAGTCGAAACGGAATGAATGAGCGTCAGAGTAGAAGTGATTGTGATTTTGAAGTATTCATTGTCTGCCTCTATTAGATTTTTATTGTAAATTTCCTCATCTTTTATTAAGGAGTTTTATTTTTCAATATATATATATAATCAATATAATATTAAGCCTAATGTTTTAAATTTTTCTACATTATATCACATCAAATTAGATAGCTGCTTTAACAATTAGGACCATTGAGCACACTACAAAAAATGTAATTTAGAAAGTTTGCATAATGCTATTATGTATTCGAAAAATAGCCGTGAACTTGATCTGGAGTGTTTCCACTATATTGGTATTTATGTTCAATATAAAACACTTTGCTTACCATAAGAAATGCATTTGCCTCCCCATAGAGGAAACATTTGCGATTTTTTAAACAATGGAGAAACTAACGTTTTCATTTTAATCAATTGAGGAAAAAAAAAATTTAATAGAATAAATAACTACAATATCAGAAATTTCATTGAGAATGATGTAAAAAAATGCATTTATTGAGGACAGAATACTATTTTTTATTTTTTAAATACACATTTATTGCTATTATGTATGCTATTATATTTATGATTCAGAAATAATTTTTAGTTAGTTTAAAATTCTACCATTTGGTTGAAAATTTGATTCTATTGTTCAAAAATCAACTGTTTTGTAGAAAGTTCGTCTTTTTGGTCTAAAATTTTATCTCTTTTGTTAGAAATTAATCTTTTTTATTTAAAGATGCAAATTTTTAGTAGAAAATTTATCTGTCTTGTTGGAAGATTCAACTACTTTGGCAGAAAATGACCTTTTTTAAAAAAAAATCAGCTTTTTTGTAGAAAATTTGTTTTTTTACTTGAAAATTCTTGTACTTTGTTGGAAATTCATCTTTTTTATAACATTTTTTTGTTGTTGGAAAAATCACCTCTACTTTGTTAAAAATTCATTTTTCTTTAATATTTACTTCTTTCGTTAAAATTTCAACCTTTTGTTGAACAATGAACTTATCGTATTTTAAATTCAACTGCCTTCTATAAAATTCATCCCTTTGATTTGAAAATTAAACTATTTAGTAGAAAACTTACTTTTTGTTAGAAAATCAACTATGTTGTAAAAAAATTCGTCTTTATGGCTTGAAAATTTAACAAATTAGTTCAAAATTCATGTATTTTGTTAAAAATTCATTTTTTTTATTTTAAAAAATTCATTTTGTTGCTGGAAAATTGATCTTTTTGGTTAAAAGTTTAATTATTTGGTTTAAAATATACTTTTTTGTTGAATAATTCAATTTCTCAGGTTAAAATTTTAACTGCCTTGTCACAAAATAATCCCTTTGGCTTGAAAATTTCACCACTTGGTTGAAATTACCACTGGTTTTGGTTAAATGCTAATATTTTTATTTTAAAATTGGATCATTTGGTTGAAAATTATTCTTGTAGGTTGATAATTTAACTATTTGATTGAAAATTAAACTATTTTCTAGAAAATTAACTTTTTGTTAAAAATTCAACTATTTGGTATAAAATTAACTGTGTTATTAAAACTTAATTTTTATTGGCAGAAGGAATAGCTTGCATCGAAAAAAAAATCAGTTGCTTTATCAGCAACGAAATATGAATTTAAAAGAAAAGGTTAATGTTCAACAAAAAGGGTTGAATTTTCAACCCAAAAGGTGGATTTTTTAAAAAAACAGTTGAACTTGCAACCAAAAAGGATGTCTTTTTAAGAAAATTGTTAAGTTTTCAACCAAAAAATAAAATTTAAACTCAAAAGATAATCTTCAGGAGAAAGTTCTTCCGAATTCCAAAAAAACCCTTCCTTATGAATGGCCCATAACTGGAAATATTTTTCGCCTCGGCTACACCTCTATTACACGATGTCTAAACCTTCGAATTGTGTCAATGGTAATGTCAGTATTGCGTAACTTTAAATAGTTCGAATTTGCTCGAATGGTTTGAAAAGCAGACTCGGGTTTTCAGTTCTTATCTTAAATATCGTAGAAAAAAAATATTGTAAAATTTACCTGACTTTGACCGACGCGATACGAGGCGAGGTCGACGTCAACGGATAAGAGCATGTCCTCGACAGCACGACGTTCATCAGCAACAGGACTTCCTGGCCTGATGTTTGCATCACTCGAGAGAAATCCAAATCTTCTTCGGAATTCCGCAAGAGGCATGTGCTTTGGAAATCCGACTTTGTGCAAGCGTACTGCTTCCACAATTTGACTTCCTCGGATCTGAAAATGTCGCAAGATTAATTTATTTCTTCATAAGAACAGGGTTTTCAGTGAAATTCCGTTTTTAAATTTTCTTCACATTCCGGTAGCGGAATTAACGTTCTTTTCTGGTTAAAAAAATTACTAAAAGATACTAGAAATGTTTACGAAATTAATAATCTTTTATCGGGATCGGTACTATTTTACCTAAAATAAAAGTCTAAACAAAAATCCAAAACAAAAGTCTAAATATCTGGTGTTTGAGAAAAATTAGGCATTTTTTAATTCTACACTAAAATTGCAAACAAGGAAAGACGAACTTTTAAAGGCATGTAGGATTTTACGATTTAAAATTCTTACAAACTATTTGTTTTAAGTTCAGATCTTGGCAGAATCCAAGAAAAAATCAGTACAGTTTTATCAAAACGTGGATTATATTCTATGAAAATATACCTTTAAAATTAGCCCAAGAAAATCGTTTCATTTATACCATTTTCGCAATGTTTTTGAAATATTGTCATATTTAAATATCATTATCATTAGTTATTTTTTTAACTATTATTTTCATTTTTCTATTGTTCTTGAACTTGTAAAAAAAATTGGTAAAGAAATATTTGGTATTTAAATTGACGATCAATCAAAACAAAACATACAAAAAGTTTTACAAAAATGTTTTAAATTTATTGGAAAAATTTCCACCTTACATGCGCTGATTAAAAATAGTATACAAATTACAAAATTGATAATAAAACAGGGCGGCCGCTGAATCAGGAAAGCGAGAAGAAAAAAGCGAAACCTATTTTTTGACCGGGAACTTTACGAATTTTTAGGAGAGAAATCTGTACTCTAAATCTGTTAAAAACAAACAATTCGCCCAATTTAATGTTTAAAATTTAATTTTTTTTATTTAAATAATTAACATTTGTTGTTATTATAGATAATTTTTTTGTTCTAAAAACAATTTTCAATCAAATCTTAGTAGTTTAATAAACTTACGCGAGAATTCCAGATCAATCTAAAAATTTTATAACCCCTTCCTCACACTACTCCCCTCCCTACCGAGTGAGTCAC
>JAAAKG020183084.1:618-25690 GCA_010014905.2 Druon quercuslanigerum
AATCGCCCCTTGCATAAAAAGAAACCGTGTCCTGACTAAAAAAACGCACCGGGGCCCCCAGGTAGTAAAAAAAAGGCCTTTAAGGGACCCCCCCCCCCCCCCCCTGCAAAAAAAAGTTCTGCGATTTGGTATTCAAATCTCCACGGGATATTGCCTCTGCGGCTATCAAAGTCTTCTTCGTTAAAGTCTCATTTTTTTTTTCTTAAAACGATTACTCGCTTGAGGGATTCTTAATTAGCAATTTGCAGAATTAAGTTTTCATTACAAACCGCAATTGTTTATATTTTAGAAAATATAATATATTTATCAGATTTTTTAATAATTTCGCTAATAATCGCTTTCTGTAATTTAAGTTTGTAATTTATTTGTAGTTTTTTATTGTTTTAATTATATTCATCACTGGTCATTAAATTTTAATTAAAAAAAAATGTTAGTGAAATTGATTAAGCTGAATATTCCGTTTCACAATATCCAGAGTTCCACACAGTCGGCACTTTCTCCACCGGCATTAAAATTCCATTTTGACACCTTAATAAACACTTGATAAAAATTGTTCCTAAATTTCCATAGGGGGCAAAAAAAATTCTTCTTCAGTTCTTCCTTACATTTTTTTTAGCCACACAATAAATTGTCACTTCGGGAAGTA
The DNA here is from genome assembly GCA_010014905.2 of Druon quercuslanigerum. Taxonomy (NCBI): domain Eukaryota; kingdom Metazoa; phylum Arthropoda; class Insecta; order Hymenoptera; family Cynipidae; genus Druon; species Druon quercuslanigerum. The sequence goes on from JAAAKG020183084.1 coordinate 1,265, forward strand.
ATCCTTCTCGCTTGGCGTACCTTCACTGAACTGATCTACTGTCGCTGAAATTACACGATTAATACCGGGTGCTTTCAAACACAGATCGAGCCTGCCATTAGATCCGCTCTTACAAAATCCGACTTTTTTATAATAAATTTTTTCCCTACTTCCACATTTAAAAAAAAAACAAAAAAAATGGTACAGTAAAAAGTAATAATCAGGAAAAACATTTTTTCGAAGAAAAATACTTGTCTGGTACTTATTACTATACTGGATCGTAATGCGTTTGCAAAACTCTGATCTCTTTAAATAAAATTTTCTCTACACGAATTGAAACTTTTGGGAAGATTCTTCGTAACCTTTTCTTCAGTGGGTTTTCCTCAACTTGCTCAAAATAAAAATTAAGAAAAAATTTTGAGTTTGAGCGTCTTTGAGAGAAGCTCGAAACGATGGCTGAGAACGCGGCGAAGGAACCAAGCAGTCGGCAACCTGTGCACCCACTAACCAACCAACCGACCACTAACCAAGGCCCAGAAGGCCCAAAGTGTGCGTGAGACGATAATATATGTAACCGCGTATATATTAAGCCACGTGAGAGAGCGAGGGCAGCATCTTCCTCGGTGGGGAAAGTTCGCCTTCGAGAGTCTCGAGGAGAATCTCAGCTTCTAGACTTCAGATGATGCAAACTATAATGACAATACCATGATAATAGAATATTGCAGAAACTCGTGAGATACCTGAGAAACCAGAGTTGGGAGATCCAATCTTCAGTAAAGAGAAACATTAAACGGTTCAGTCACTCGAGGAAATTTTAATTTAGTCGAGAAGAAAGTAAGGGAGATTAAAGGTATGAGTGAAATAATGGTCTCAGTGGTAGGTATTGAAGGTGCGGTTTGATTTCGTGGCGAAATTAGATGATTAGATTTTGGTCCTTCGAGCCGGTTTTTTTAAAAATCTTCTGTGCTACAATTTCGAGAAAAAAAACTGTGCAGAAGCAATCTTGTTCTATTCATGCTATTCAAGCCTAGTCCTTCTTGATTCTGTCAATTTTTATTGTAATTCATTCTATCCATTTCTATTCTTTTCTATAATTTAGGTTCTAATTTATTCTTTTCTTATTTTATTCTATCCACTTCTGTTCTATTATTTCAAAGAAATCTGTACTAGAAAATATTTTTAAACATTTCCGATCTAATTTTGCGATCAATTGCTAGAATTGTCAACTCTTGACCTTGATTCCATCCATTTCTGTTTTAAGTCATTTTATCCATTTCTGTATTTTTCAAGTATTAAGCTCAATTCTTTCAGCACCTATCCAGTTCTATCGATGTTATTCAAGCCTTGGTCTCTTTGATTCTATCCGTTTTTACTTAAGTCAGTCTATACATTTCCATTATGTTCCATCCTTTTCCTTCAATGAAGTCTTAATTTATACTGATTTTATTTTATTCCATCCACTTCTGTCCCTTTATTTCTGATATAACAGCACAAAAAAAACTAGTTCTATCCATTTCAGATCTGATTATTCTATCCATTGCTATGATGTTCAAGTCTTGACCTCCCTGCTTTTATCATTTTTTTATTATCACCTACACTTTAAAGTTCTATTCTTTTTCATGATTTTCTATCCTTTTCCGACATTTGTCACGATTGATCTTTTAATATATTCTGAACCTATTTTATTCTATTCATTTCTGTCTTTTTCAAGTATTTAACTCAATTCTTTCTGCACATATCCAGTTATATCGTTATTATTCAAGCATTGGCCCCCTTGATTCTATCCGTTTTTACTTAAGTCATTCTATACACTTCTATTATGTTCCATCCTTTTCCAATAATAAAGTCTTAATTTATTCTGATTTTATTTTACTCCATCCACTTATATCCCGTTATTTTTGATATAACAGCACTAAAACATCGAGTCCTATCCATTTCTGATCTGATCATTCTATCCATTGCTATGGTTTTCAAGTCTTGACTTCCTGTTTCTATCGTTTTTTATCGTCACCATTCTATTCCATTTCCATGTTTTTCTATCCTTTTCCGCTCTATTTTATTATTAACCTCCTAATTTATTCTGAACATCTATTTTATTGTAATCTCTCTATACATTTCTCTCCTTTTCCACTATTGAGTTTATAGTCTATTCCGAACAACCCTCATTCTATTATTTTATTATAATCTCCTCTATACATTTCCCTCATTTTCGATGCTTTTCCATCATTCAGTTCTTAATGTATTCTGAATCAGTTTTATTTTATCAATCTCTGTTCTAACATTCCAGAAAAATATGTGTTGAATATCCGATCTGATTATTCTATCCATTTCTAACCTATTTGTGACTGGACTTTATATAATTCTATACTTTTCCATCAATTTCTATTATTCAGCTCTTCAATTATTCCGAAACTATTTTATTCTATCCATTTCTGTTCTACAATTTGTAAACAATCTGTGCTAAAGCAATCTAGTTCCCTCAATGCTGTTCAAGCATTGACCTGCGTGATACCATCCATATTCTTTGTTAGACATTCTATCCATTTCTACCCTTTTTCATTATTTAGGTTTCAATTTACTTAGATCTTCTTTTATTCTATCCACTACGGTTCTATTATTTTCGATAGAAATGAAATAAAAACCATTATTATTATTTCCCATTATTATTGGAATCTGCTCTATATAAATCTATACTTTTCCATCCACTTCCATTATTTAGATCTTACATTTTTCTAAGCCATTTTTATTGTAGCTATTTCTGTTCTAGCCACTTACTTTGGTCCATTTGGATTGAAAGATATTCTATACATTTATATACTTTACCATTATTTAGGTCCTTATTTATTCTTAAATTATATTTTTTCTATCCATTTCCTTGATTCTGAATAAATTAAGACCTAAGTCATGGAAAACGATAGAAATGCACAGATTACAATAAAAATAAAAAAAAAGGGGGGCCAAGAATTGAATATTATAAGAATGGCTAGAAAAATAAAATCGATAATGGATAGATATATTGTTAGCACAGTTTTGACAGAAATGGATAGAAAAAATATAATGCAGAATAAATAAGGACCTAAATAATGGAAAAGCATATAAATGGAAAGAATATCTTAAATTCAAATGGAAGGAAGTAAGTGGCTAGAACAGAAATAGCTACAATAAAAATGGCTCAGAACAATTTAAGATCTAAATAATGGAAATGGATGGAAAAGTATAGATTTATATAGAGCAGATCCCAATAATAATGGATAGACTTATGGGGTCAAGGCGTTGGACATCATAGCAATGTATAGAATGATTATATCGGAAATGGATAAAAATAGATGTTTATATTTCAGTTCTCTCAGAAATAATAGAACCGAAGTGGATAGACTAAAATAAGATCAGAATACCCTGATACCTACATAATGGAAAAGTATAGGGCCTAGGATTGAATAACATCGATAGAACTGGATTGTTTCAGCATATTTTTATCACAATGTGTAGAGCAGAAATGGATAGAATAAAATAGGCGCAGAAAGAATCGAGCTAAATAATTGAACAAGACAGAAATAGCTAGAGTGACTGAAAATAAAAAGGGATGGAATCAAGGTCAAGAGTTGAAAATCCTAGCAATTGATCGCAAAATTAGATCGGAAATGTAAAAAACGATTTTCTAGTATAGATTTCTCCGAAATAATAGAACATAAGTGGATAGAATGAAATAAGAAAAGAATAAATAAGGACCTAAATTATGGAAAAGGATAAAAATGGATAGATTTGTTTACAATAAAAATTGACAGAATCAAGAAGGCCTAAGCTTGAATAGCATGATTAGAACTGGATTGTTTCTGTAGAGTTTTTTTCTGAAATTCTAGCACAGAAATGGACAGAATAAAATGGGTTCAGAATAATTGAAGACCTAAATAATAGAAGCGGAGTAGATTACAATATAAATGGATAAAATCGGGATTTCAAGGCTTTAAACAGCATAGAAATGTATAGAATAATCAGATCGGAAATGTATAGAACTAAATGTTTTATCACAGTTTTCTCAGAAAAAAGAAAGCACAAGTGGATATAATAAAATAAGAGAAGAATGAATTAAAATTTAAATTATGGAAAAGTATGGAAAAGGATAGAAATTGATAGAAAAATTTACAGTAAAAATGGGCAGAATTAAAAATATTGAGGCTTGAATAGCATGAATAGAACTAGATTGTTTCTGCAAAGTTTTTTCTTAATTTGCAGCACAGAAATGGATAGAATAAAATGGGTTAAGAATAATTAAAAAACCTAAATGATAGAAATGGAGTAAAATAAAATAAATATGGATAAAATCAGGCGGTCATGACTTGAACATCATAGCAATGGATAGAATAATCAGATAGGGAATGGATAGAACTAGATGTTTTTAGCTTGGTTTTCTCGGAAGTAGTAAAACAGAAGTAGATAAAATAAAATAAGAGAAGAATAAATTATGACCTAAATTATGGAAAAGGATAGAAATGGGTAGAATGATTTACAATAAAAAATTTCAGAATTAAAAAGATCAACGCTTGAATAGCATGAATAGAACTAGAGTGTTTCTGCACAGCTTTTCCTGAATTTGTAGCACAGAAATGGATAGAATAAAATGGGTTCAGAATAATGGAAACCCAAAATAATGTAAATGGAGTAGAATACAATAAAAATGGATGAAATCAGGGGGTCATGACTTGAACATCATAGCAATGGATAGAATAATCAGATAGGGAATGAATGGAACTAGATGTTTTTATCTTGGTTTTCTCTGAAATAGTAAAACAGAAGTGGATAAAATAAAAAAAGAGAAGAATAAATTAGGACCTAAATTATGGAAAAGGATGGAAAATAATAGAAACGGATAGAAATATTTACAATAAAAATTGTCAGAATCAAGAAGGTCGAGGCTTGAATAGCATTAATAGAACTAGATTGTTTCTGGAAAGTTTTTTTCTTAAATTGCAGCACAGAAATGGATAGAATAAAATGGCTTTAGAATAATTGAAGACCCAAATAATGGAAATGGAGTAAAATACAATAAAAATGGATGAAATCAGGCGGTCATGACTTGAACATCAAAGCAATGGATAGAATAATCAGATAGGGAATGGATAGAACTAGATGTTTTTAGTTTGGTTTTCTCGGAAATAGTAAAACAGAAAAAGATAAAATAAAATAAGAGAAGAATAAATTATGACCTAAATTATGGAAAATTATAGAAATGGATAGAATAATTTGCAATAAAAATTTTCAGAATTAAGAAGATCAACGCTTGAATAGCATGAATAGAACTAGAGTGTTTCTGTACAGCTTTTTCTGAATTTGATTCACAGAAATGGATAGAGTAAAATTGGTTCAGAATAATTAAAGACCTAAATAATAGAAATGGAGTAGAATACAATAAAAATGGATAAAATCAGGGGGTCATGACTTGAACATCATAGCAATGGATAGAATAATAAGATAGGGAATGGATGGAACTAGTTGTTTTTAGCTTGGTTCTCTCTGAAGTAGTAAATCAGAATTGGATAAAATAAAATAAGAGAAGAATAAATTGAGACCTATATTATTGGAAAGGATGGAAAAGAATAGAAACGGATAGAAAGATTTACAATAAAAATTGATAGAATCAAGAAGGTCGAGTCTTGAATAGCATGAATAGAACTAGAGTGTTTCTGCAAAGTTTTTTCTTAAATTGCAGAACAGAAATGGATAGAATAAAATGGGTTCCGAATAATTGAAGACCCAAATAATGGAAATGGAGTAGAATACAATAAAAATGGATGAAATCAGGGGGTCATGACTTGAACACCATAGCAATGGATCGAATAATAAGATAGGGAATGGATGGAACTAGTTGTTTTTAGCTTGGTTCTCTCTGAAGTAGTAAATCAGAAGTGGATAAAATAAAATAAGAGAAGAATAAATTAAGACCTAACTTATGGAAAAGGATGGAGAAGAATAGAAACGGATAGAAATATTTACAATAAAAATTGTCAGAATCAAGAAGGTCGAGGCTTGAAGAGCATGAATAGAACTAGATTGTTTCTGCAAAGTTTTTTCTTAAATTGCAGCTTTGAAATGGATAGAATAAAATGGGTTCAGAATAATTAAAGAGCTAAATAATGGAAACGAAGTAGATTACAATAAAAATTGATAAAATCAGAGCTTTAAGGCTATGAACAGCATAGCAACTTATAGAATAATCAGATCGGAAATGGATATAACTAGATGTTTTATCACAGCTTTCTCAGAAAAAATAAAGCACAAGTGGATATAATAAAATAAGAGAAGAATTAATTTAAATTTAAATTATAGAAAAGGATGGAAAAGGATAGAAATTGATATAAAAATTTACAATAAAAATGGGCTGAGTTAAAAGGATTGAGGCTTGAATAGCATGAATAGAACTAGATTGTTTCTGCAAAGTTTTTTCCTAAATTGCAGCACAGAAATGGATAGAATAAAATGGGTTCAGAATAATTAAAGACCCAAATAATGGAAACGGAGTTTATTACAATAAAAATTGATAAAATCAGAGGGCCATGACTTGAACATCATAGCAATGGATAGAATAATAAGATAGGGAATGGATGGAACTAGATGTTTATAGCTTGGTTCTTTCTGAAATAGTAAAACAGAAGTAAATAAAATAAAATAAGAGAAGAATAAATTTAGACCTAACTTATTGGAAAGGATGGAAAAGAATAGAAATGGATAGAAATATTTACAATAAAAAATGCCAGATTTAAGAAGGTCGATGCTTTAATAGCATGAATAGAACTAGATCGTTCCTGTACAGTTTTTCTTAAATTGTAGGACAGAAATGGATACAGTGATTTACGATAAAAAGTGACAGAATCAAGAAGGTCGAGGCTTGAAGAGCATGAATAGAACTAGATTGCTTTGCACAGTTTTTCTGAAATTGTAACACAGAAATGGATAGAATAAAATTGGTTCAGAATAATTGAAGACCTAAATAATAGAAATAGAGTAGATTGCAATAAAAATGGTTAAAATCAGGGTGTCATGACTTAAAGATCATAGCAATGGCTAGAATAATCAGATAGGGAATGGATGGAACAAGGTGTTCTTAGCTTGGTTTTCTTAAAAATTATAAAACAGAATTGGATAAACATAAGAGCAGAATAATTAATGATTTAGATCATAGAAAAGGATAGAAATGGATAGAATTATTTACAATAAAAATTGACAGAATCAACAAGGTCGAGGCTTGAATAGCATGAATAGAACAAGCTTGTTTGTGCACAGTTTCTTCTTAAATTGCAGCACAGAAATGGATAGAATAAAATGGGTTCTGAATAATTGAAGACCCACATAATGGAAATGGAGTATAATGCAATAAAAATGGATCAAATCAGGAGGTCATGGCTTGAACATCATAGAAATGGATACAATAATCAGATAGGGAATGGATAGAACTAGATGTTTTTAGCTTGGTTTTCTCGGAAGTAGTAAAACAGAAGTAGATAAAATAAAATAAGAGAAGAATAAATTATGACCTAAATTATGGAAAAGGATAGAAATGGATAGAATGATTTACAATAAAAATTGACAGAATCAAGAAGGTCGAGGCTTGAATAGCATGAATAGAACAAGATTGTTTGTGCACAGTTTTTTCTTAAATTGCAGCACAGAAATGGATAGAATAAAATGGGTTCAGAATAATTCAAGACCTAAATAATGGAAATAGAGTAGAAAGCAATAAAAATGGTCAAAATCAGGGGGTCATGACTTAAACATCATAGCAATGGATAGAATAATCAGGGAATGGATAAAACTAGCTTGGTTTTCTCAGAAATAATAAAACAGACGCGGATATAAACAAAAGAGAAGAATAAATTAAGATCCAGAAAATGGAAAAGGATAGAAATTTATAGAGTAGCTTAGAGTAGAAATGGATAGAATCAGGGAAGAGAAGACTCGAAAAAGTATGTGGAAATGGATAGAATTTTCCTGTTAAAAAGTGTTTTTTGAAAAAACAGGAGCCCGGCTCAAATTCATTGTAGAACTGGCCGCATTGACTATCAGCTGGTACTGTCAGCATTTAGGAATGTTTCCTCGCCACCCAGTAGAGAATAAGTTCTCACTCAACATTCTTCGCAATCTTTGATCGGCTGGTTTTTATGAAGGTCGTACGAATACGAACTATGCGAGCCTATCCACTTACTCCAGCTATAAATATATACGTATACAGACAGACACTGGCATATGTGCTTACGCCATTCAGAACTGGTACATGCAGAGGTACAGGTACAGGCGAAAGGAGACAAAGGACAGTTAAACCTGTCGTTATAGACAATCTATTCTAGAAAAGCCAATTCGTAAACCTACCAATTGAGTTCAATCGTATATGAACTATTGTAGTTGCAGGAAAAAGGTCACCTGGCTGGAAATCGTGAAGGAATTTAACATTTCGATTAAAAGTGTAGCTTTCTAGACGTTTATTTGAAAGAATTGTAACTTTCTGTCGCATGAACTTTTTTCCCAAGAAGCTAAAAATTTTGGAAGAAAAATCTGCTTGATTACTATTTCCCGGAAAATATCTGAAAAATTATCTATAAAGATATTTTATTTCAGACAAGTGTCTGAAATAAAATTTTAATAGAAAAAATCCATAAAATAGGAATAAAATTTTTTGGGAAAAACTTAGTGAACTCTTAGAATAAAATTTTTCGTAAAACTTAAAAAAATCCATGGAAAATTTCTTTGAATACAATTTTCAAATGAAAATTATCCATACACGGAAAGAGATAATAGAAATATCAATAGTATTTCTGGAAGTTTTCCGGAAAATTGTATTCTAGAAAATTTCCATGGCTTTTCTTATTTTTCCTGAAAATTGTATTCCAGAATATTTCCATGAACTTTTTAAATCCTTTTTCTAGAAAAATCCCGAAAAATTCCTGTGAAAAAGGGAAGAAAATGAATGGAAGTGTTCTGAAATACAATATTCCAGCAAACTTTTTAAAAATGTCATGGAAATATACGGGAATACAATTTCCAGGGAAAAAAATCCCTGGAATTTTCGTACATACAAATTTCACAATGAAATCTCTCTAGAATACAATTTTCGGACAAAAAGTATCCAGTCAGAAAATTTCATGGAAAATTCTGGAATAAAATTATCTTGGTAATTCCCATGAAATAGAGGAGATTACAATTTGCTGAAAAAGTCTTAGCCATTCCCGGAACACCATTTTTTAGGAAACTTAAAAAATCCACCGAAATCGGCTAGAATACAATTTTCCGAAGAAAATTATCCATACAAGGAAAGAAATAATAGAAAAATCAATAAAATTTTTTGGAAGTTTCCGGGAAAATTGTATTCCAGAAACTTTCCATGGATTTTGTTCATTTTCCCAAAAAATAGTGTTCCGGAAATTTGCTAAGTGTTTCTCAGAAAATTCATTGCCTGCCAATTCATTGAAATCTTATAGAAAAATCCTGAAAAATTCTAATTATTTGGGAAGAAAATTAATGAAAGTATTCTGAAGCAAAATATTCCCGGAAACCTTTCAAAATTCTATGGAAATATACTGGAATACAATTTCCAGAAAATAAAAAAAATCCCTCGAATTTTTGTACATACAATTTTCCGAGTAATTTCTATATAATAGTGGAAAATACCAATTTCTGGAAAACTCTTTAAAAAATCCTAGGTCAAAAAATTCCAGAAGATACAATTTTCCGGGATTTTTCTATGAAAAAGAGAAGAAAAGACGTTCCATTGTTCTGGAATACGATTTTCCGAGAAACTCTCATAAAATAGTGAGGATTACAATTAGCTTGAAAATTATTAGCAAATTCCCGGAACACCATTTTCTAGAAAACTTAAAAAATCCACGGAAATTGGCTAGAATACAATTTTCCGAAGAAAATTATCCATACACGGAAAGAAATAATACAAACATCCATAGCATTTTTTGGAAGTTTCCCGGAAAATTGTATTCCAGAAAAATTCCATGGATTTTGTTCATTTTTCCGAAAAAAGTGTTCCGGGTATTTGCTAAGTGTTTCTCAGAAAATTCATTTCCTGCCAATTCATTGAAATTTTATAGAAAAATCCTGAAAAATTCCAATTATTTGGGAAGAAAATTAATGAAAGTGTTCTGAAGCAAAATATTCCTGGAAATTTCTCAAAAATGCCATGGAAAATATACTGGAATATAATTTCCAGGAAATTTAAACAAATAATTTCTAGAATTTTCGTACATACAATTTTCCGAGTAATTCCTATGAAATAGTGGAGAATAGAATTTTCTGGATAACTCTTAGAAAAATCCTAGGTCAAAAAATTCCAGAAGATACAATTTTCCGGGATTTTTCTATGCAAAAGAAAAGAAAAGACATGGAATATTCTGGAATGAAATTATCTTAGTAATTCCCATGAAATAAAAATTGGCTGAAAAATTCTTAGTCAATTCCCGGAACACTATTTTTTAGAAAACTTAAAAAAATATCACAGAAATTTTCTAGAATAAAATTTTTCTAAAAGAATTTTTCCATAAAATAGGGTAGAAAATGCATGGAAATGTTCTGGAATACAATTTTCACGGAATACGATTTTTCAAGAAACTTAAAAAAATCCTTGAAATTTTGTATATAATTTTCCATACAAATCCCATGAAGTAATGAGGAATACAATTTTTTGAAAAAGTTTTAGCAAATTTCGCAGAATACAATTTTCCGACAAAAATGTCCATACACAGAAAATTCTTGATTTTTCTACCAAAAAGATAAATTTTCAGCAAAATAGATGAATTTTTAACCACATATTTCAATCTACAATAGCATTTTAAATCAAATACTTTAATTTGTTAATTTACTGGAAAAAAAATTCAACGTAATAAATGAATTTTCTACAAAAAAAATTCCAACAAATAATAGAATAGTTTACTTTTAAGTGAAAGAAATAACTTTTTAACAAAATAAAATATATTCTCAACAAACTAGTAAATTTTTTAAACTATTTTTCAACCAAAAGAAATGGTTTTTTAAGTAAAAAAGATTAATTTTCTACCAAACAGATGAATTTTCAACCAAAAAGATTAAATCTCCATAAAAAAATTGATCAAAAATGGAGCAATTAAATTTTTAATTAAAAAATATTAATTTTCAATAAAAAAACTATTTTTCAATCGAAGAAATTAATTTTCAAATAAAAAGATTAATTATCTAGCGATAAATGAATAATTTTTAACAAAATACTTGAATTTTCAATTACTTTATTAAATTTTTTGTGGAATTTTTAACTAAAACGGTTATATCTCTATTTAAAAAAGACAATTTTTCAACAAAATATAGAATAACCTAATTTTAAGTAAGGGAAAGAGGCTTTTACCAAAATAAAATAAATTGTCAACAAACTAGTTGAATTTTCAAGCAAAAAAAAATTGAATGTTCATAAAAAAATCGTGCAAAAATGGATTAGTTAAATAATACTAATTTTCAATTAAAAACTAATTTTTAACCAAAGAAATGAATTTTCAAACAAAAAGAATATTTTTGCTAAGAATACATAAATTTGCAATCAAATATTTAAATTGCTAATAGAATTTTTATCTTAATAGTTGAATATTAAACCAAAAATATGGATAAGTCGCCAGGAAGATTAATATTCTACGACAAAAGACAAAGTTTCATAAAAAAACATACATTTTTAAACAAATTTTTAATTTTTTAACTAAAGAACATTAATATTCAAAGAAGACAAATTTTTATCCAAAAATGAAACATTTATATTTAGGGTCAAAAAAATTATTTAAAAAATTGTTAACAAAATCCTTAAATTTAAAGAAACCAAACTTTTCAACTAAAATGATGAATGATCAGCAAACAAACAAATTTCAACACAGTAGTTTCACTTTCAACCAAAAAATATTTTTTATTTACGATCAGCGAAAATCTTGAAAATTTAAGCAAATATTTATATTAGAAAAAATCCTGGGAACAAATTCAAAATTCATTGGATGATTCGAGAAAGAACTGATTTAAATACCCTGTAAATTACAGCTTTTTCTGTTTTTCTTTCTGTGAGGTATGCAGCTTGAAAAATATGGAAAACCCCTAAAGTGAAAATTTTAAAGTGAAATTTGCAATTTTAAATCATATTAGGTAATGCATCATTACATATTACATCATATTACATATTGGATCATATTACATGTTGGATCATATTACATGTTGGATCATATTACATGTTGGAGCATATTACATGTTACATCATATTACATATTGGATTATATTACATAATACATATTAGATCATATTACATATTGGATCATATTACATATTTGATCATATTACATGTTGGATCATATTACATATTGCATCATATTATATGTTGGATCATATTACATATTACATCATATTACTTATTGGGCCATATTGCATGTTGGATAATATTATATATTGGATAATATTACATTATATTGCATATTAAATCATATTACATCATGAAAATATCTTTAAAAATAAAAATTCGATCTAAAAACAAAATAAATTAATACATTTATGTAATAAATTCGTCGAATTAAATTTAAATAGCTGAATTTAAATCTACATTGTTGAATAGATAAGCCGGAATTTTTCAAGAATTGTAACTAATCTTGATCTGCATTCTTCGTCTCTAGGAATTCCCCATACTAATCAAAAAGTTTGATTTTGTAGCAAATTAAAAATTCTCCACACTAGAAGTCACCAATTAATATTTCTAACATTGCAACAAACTAGAATTTTCAACTGCAATTTATATCTTCACTAATTAGGAAATTTTTATAATGACGACCACTTTTCAATTTTACGAACGACTCCACACACACACACACACGCGCGCGCGAGCAACCATTCACTCACACATACGAAAAAATATATATTATATTCCACATTCCCACCCCAGTCTCCATGCAAGCCAAAGATGGCGGACTGATAATTTATTAACTAGTCCGGCGAGTGGAACCTGCTGGTCCCCAGTCTGTTCGTTAAATTACCTTACAAGCCTCACGACAAGGATTCTGATTTCTGTCTGATCCTGTAACCCTAGCGCATTCTAGGGGCCATCCACACATTTTTTTTAAATTTTTACTCCACCCCACCCCACCCCTTCCTTGTGTCACAAGTCGTAAGAAAATGGTTTGTACATTCCCCTCCCCTCCCCCTACTTCCCCATAAGACGCGGTCCAGAAAAGTGACCTGGAGATCACTTCTGGTCAATTCTGGTCATTTCCTGGTTATAAAAAAAATCAAACCTCCCCCTCCTATATTTCGTCTCCCCTGCGCTACCTCCACCCTCCTCTACTTGCTCCACCATCACATCTCGTTTCGCTCCACTCCCTTCTCCTACTCCTTATTCCTCTACTTGCCCCTCTCCTCACTTCCGGAGCTAACATACCATTGGATGGAAAAAATAATTGGAAGCGATTCCACTTAGTTACAATTCTTGAAAATTTCCGGTTTATCTGTTCATCAAGGTAGAATTAAATTCTACAATTTGAATTTGATTCGACTTATTTGTCACATAAATGTATTTAACTATTTTGTTTTTACAACTAAATTTTATTGTTCAAAATCGGTTCATAATGTAATATGATTTAATATGTAAAATTATCCAATATTTAATATGATCCAATAGGTAATATGATGTAATATATAATATGATCCAACATGTAATATGATCCAATATGCAATATGATCCAATATGCAATGTTACGTAATCTGTAATATGATCCAATATGTTATATGATGTAATATGTAATATGTAATATGATCCAATATGTAATATGATGTAATATGTAATATGATCCATCAAGTAGTATCACCTAATATGTAATATGATGTAATATGTAATATGATCCAACATGTAATATGATCCAATATGCAATATGATGTAATATGTAATATGATCCAATATGTAATATGCTGTAATATGTAATATGATCCAATATGTAAAATATTATAATATGTAATATGATCCAATATGTCATATATTGTTGTATGTAATATGATCCAATATGTAATATGATGTAATATGTAATATGATCCATCATGTAATATGACCTAATATGTAATATGATGTAATATGTAATATGATCCAACATGTAATATGATGCAATATATAATATGATCCAATATGTCATATATTGTAATATGTTATATGATCTAATATGTAATATGATCCAATATGTCATATATTGTAATATGTTATATGATCCAATATCTAATATGATGCAATATGATCCAACATGTAACATGACCCAATATGTGATATGATGTAATATGTAATATTATGTAATATACAATATGATCCAACATGTAATATGATCCAACATGTAATATGATGTAATATGTAATATGATCCAACATGTAATATGACCTAATATGTAATATTATGCAATATGTAATATGATGTAATATGCAATATGATCCAACATGTAATGTGATCAAATTTTTAATATTATGTCATATGTAATATGGTCCGACATGTAATATAATGCAATATGTAATATGATCCAATATGTAATATGATGTAATATGCAATATGATCCAACATGATGTGATCAAATATGTAATATTATGTCATATGTAATATGATGCAATATGTAATATGATCCAACATGTAATATGATCCAATATGTAATATGATCCAATATCTAATATGATGTAATATGATCCAACATGTAACATGACCCAATATGTAATATCATGTAATATGCAATATGATCCAACATGTAATGTGATCAAATATGTAATATTATGTCATATGTAATATGGTCCGACATGTAATATAATGCAATATGTAATATGATGTAATATGCAATATGATCCAAAATGTAATGTAATCAAATATGTAACATTATGTCATATGTAATATGATCCAACATGTAATATGGTGCAATATGTAATATGATCCAATATGTAATATGATGCAATATATAATATGATCCAATACGTAAACATTTAAATATTTGGTTGAAAATTCTACTGTTTTAATACAAATATAAATACTCAGTTGAAAATTAACTTTCTTATAGAAGAATAATATTTTTGGGCTGGAAATTTAGATAAAAAAACAATTTGGCAGAAAATTAAACTTTTTTGTTTAATATTAACTTTTTTGTTAAAAATTCATACTTTTGGCTGAAAATTAAACTATTAACATAAAAATTGAAAAATCTTATGAAGATTTCATTATTTGGTAGAAAATTAATTTTTGTAGATAATTCGTCTTTTCCTTCAAAACACAATTTTTTTATTGAAAATTGATATATTTTCATATTTTTTGTAATTTTTTTTTATGGTACGAAAATATTTTTCATGCTCGAAAATCAATCTTATTGGTAGAAAATTTAACAATTTGGCAAAAATGATATCTTTTTTTTCATTCAAAAATTGAACTACTTTGTTGAAAGTTTATTTACTTTGTTAAAAATTAATTTTTTAAAGATTCAGCTCTTTGGCTCAAATTTAAACATTTTTTTTTTTTTGAAAATTCATTTTTCTTTCGTAAGAATTAGTTTTTAAACTAAAAATTATATTTCAATTCTTTGTTTGAATAGTATCCTTCATAAACACAAAATTCAATTATTATTGATTTGTACATGTTAATCATCTCACCCTCAAATAAGGAATTTAAAAAATTCCCTCATAATTTACCAATTTGAATGATCCAAATTGGATCGCGCATTCCTCCGAGCATTTTTAGAACTACAAATTCACTTTCCCTCTCGGCCTTGTGCAATTCTCTCTTGTCGCCCCAGTACTGAAAATAATATAGAGTGTCCGATTAGAACCCGCATTCAGAACTCAATCAGATATTTTCTTTTTTTTTGTAAAAAAAAAAAAAATCAAAAAAATTCCAATTGTTATTTCTTCCCTTGAGTTGTAAAGACCTTTCTGAGACGATTCATACGACACGTGACAAGCCATATTTCCCCTTTCCCAAATTATGTATAGTTTTAATTGAAGCGCAACGGCCCAGCTCTGCGCGCGCATTCCGCACGGCCGTAACTTTACATTGGAATAGCTTACGACTGAATAAATGAAAGTATACTTTTTCGCGGGTCTTTGGAATCGTCTCAATCTTCTCCACAATCCTGAATTACTTCAAACGCTTTCTCGTTAAACTTATTTTGTACTTTTTGATATTATTGTTCTTTGTGAATCACTGCGTATAATCCGGATTCCGGAGATTCTGACTCTACAGTTGTGGTACTTAACGGTCCAATATCTGATGCTGGATGGTCAGTACATACTCTGGGGACGAGTTCGCCCTCTGGGGAGGAAATTCTCGTAGCGTGACGCAAAAAGATAAGCGCCTAGGGCGCTTCTTTATCGCGGCGCCACTAACACGGAGAGATTTTAACCTTGCTTTCGCAGCCACGTACGCTCTTGCGGTTTATGGATGAAAAGCACGTACACTGCGAAACGGTTGTCTATCCTTAGCCTCCAGTTTGCAGAATTGTATTCATAGAAAGAAACTATTTCAAAATTTATCAAACATTTTAGAAAGTTACCATTCCGTTTCTTTTATAATTTAATTAAACTTTTTTATTAAAAATATTTTATTATAGAAATTAAGGTATTGAGCAAGAATATTTATTCCTTGCAATTTAATTGGATACTAATCCCTTTCTGAATAATGTCCGCTAAGAACAATAGAGAGGCACAATGTCATCCTTTCACAATGCGAAATTCTGCATTCTCTTATATCCATTGCAACACGAATTCGCTCCGAATGATTTGTTGCAAAACTCGTTTTCACGCCAATTCCTGTTCGTGAGAAAATGATTCAGCATTTATATTATTAAAAGGAAAAAAATATCCTTATTCCACTCTACCTGTTGTGAATATTTTTTTAATTTACCATCAACCTGTATTTCAAGGATGTTGGAGGTTTCCTTGAAAAAGGCTTCAAACTGAAATTATATCCGACTGACGTTCTATTAACCCAAATTATTTTCCATTAAAGTAGTTAAAACCGCTTTGTGCTCATTGCGATCTGTATAAATGAGAACGAATTTACAATTGAAGAAAGGCTTTCTTTAATTCTGACCTTCTTTATCGACTGATGGTAAGAAAGAAATTCTCTTTTATTATCGGTCGATAAAATACAGCCCATTCTTTACCAACAGTTGGTAATTAGTAATACAGGGTGGCTACAGGACAGGAAATTCCTGTCAGTCAGGGATATTTCGATAAAATTAAATTGCAGTTGTTTTATTATTTTATTGAGAATTGAACAATTTTGTTTAAATGTAATTTTTTTCAGTCGGAAATTCTTTTAAAAATCCACAGATTTGGTATAAAAATCACATACTTTGTTTAAAATTATTCTTGTTTGTAGAAAATTAATCTTTTGGGATAAACATTTATTTTTTGGTAAAAAAATTAGTTTTTTAACTAAAAATATGACTTCCATTTCTTGACGAAAATTTATATTTTTTATAGAAGATTTAGCTTTTTGTGTGAAAATTTATATTTTGGGTGGAAAATTAATTTTTTCACTGAAAATGTAACTATTTTATTAAATGTTAAAATTTTTGAATGTATCAGTTGGGAATTCAATTATTTGTTGATCTTTTTTCATTGGTAAAAAGTTCATCCGTTTTGTTAAAAATTTACTATTTTGTTGAAATTTTTTTTCATTGGTTTAAAAATTAATTTTTTTCTGTAAATATCATTCTTTGTGGAAAATTGATCTTCATTGATTGAAAAAAATCATTTTCTTGGTTGCAAATTCATATATTTGTTTAGAAATTTAACTATTTTGTAAAAAATAGCTTTTTTGGTTAAAAATGAATTTTTTGACCGAAGGTTGAACTATTCTATCAATTTAATTCGTAGTAGTAATAAAAAATTTCATTTTTTTGGTTCGCATTTTTAGTTAAAAATTAATTTCTCTCGTTAAAAATTGAAATATTTTGTTTTTTTGTCTTTTTCAATCTAAAAATATTTATTTTAATTGAAGATTTAACTGTTCCATTTTTTGTCAAAAGTAAATATTTTTCGAACAAATTTTAATTTGGCAAAAAAGTTATCTTTTTACTGAAAATTTTAACATTTTGTTGAAAATTCATTTGTACGTTCTTAACATTTTCTTTTTTTAATATAAATTTTAAAATTATTTTTTTTAATTAAAGATTTAATTTTTCGATTTTTTGTCGAAACTAAACCGTTTTTGAAGAAATTTTAAATTTCATTGTTGAGAATTTATCTAATCGATTTAAAATTTAACTATTTCTATTAAAATTTATTTTACCTGGTAAACAACTTACCTTTTTACTGACAATTTAAACATTTTGTTGAAACTTCATTTTTATGTTCCCAACATTTAAATTTTTTTAATAAAAATTTAATTAATTTATTGTTGGTGGAAAATTGTTTTTTTTTTTTTGTATTTTTGTATTTTAATTAAAAAATTGTCTTCTATAACTGAAAATTGAACTATTCCATTTTTTGTGGCAAATTATCTTTTCTGATAGAAATTTAAGCTTCTTGGTTGAAAATTCGTGTTATTTTGTTAAAGTCAGCTGTTTTTTACTGAAAATTAAAATATTTGAAATTTTAACAATTTTGTTATGAAATCTTTTAAACCTTTAAAACAAATTTTTAACATTATTGCAACATAATTTTAATAAGAAATTCCTTGTTAATTTTTTATGATTTTCATAAATAATTATTTTAGATTTAATATCCGATTGGAATAAAAAAATCAATCATTTCACGCAGTCTCACATAATTATCTTTGATTTTCTTTCATCACCTTAGAGCTTTATTTATAGTCGTTACCCGTGTAATTAATGGCAACGCATTATTAACGACCAGATCAGGCTAATGGGCTCGTTAAACTTTAACAGAATCGTCCATGTCATTTTTTCATTTCAAGAATCTCGTATTGCCATCTTCGACTTGCCAAGATGAATAACAGGCTGTGCCAAAGTGGAATTTATAGGTTATTATAACCTCAATTTAGATTGAAGGTCGCGTAAGGCAGTAAAACTAACCTAACTCAACTCGAATTTATTTGCACTATTTGCCTACATCATTTGGGACGTCGTTTAAAAGGAAAATTTAATTTTAATAGTTTTTAAAAGTACTTTTAATTTCACAAATATATTCCTATAGGGCCATCTAAGTCCCAATGTATTTTCTTTTAAACAAATAGGCCCTTAGGAGAATAAACTATACGGTCCAGTTATAACGTCAGTCCCACCCAACTTGTCCGAATTTACAATTATCTCGAAGAGACCAAATGAAAAGGTGCTAACCACGGACGGGGATGAAGGTACGTGTTAAATAGTGGAAACAAGTTTTGGCAATATGGCTGCTTATGGAGCTACCGATGCGCCGTGAGTGCCTCCTGGAAGAACTAAATTCACAAAGCGAGCATGCGGGCACTTACATTTTTACCACCCTTGTCCCTTTGTATACTTTTTTGTTTCGTAGATTTAGTGTACTTAAAAATTAAAGATCGAATACACCTTTTAATGAGTATCGTTTTATGCAAAAGAAGATGTTTTCAGAGGAGTTATTGTGAAAAGAGGCTGTGGAACTATCTTCAAGTAGGTACTCGTGTCCCCTGACCTCGAGAAATGATTTTACATGATTTTTACAGATTTAGTGGTGGCACATTAATAACTTCGAAATGCACTAGAATGACAAACTTTATAACTTTAAACTACCTAGAAAGGACCCTAGATCGGCCTGGCACGGAAGTCAGATTTGTTACCGGAAGTGCCTATGCCAGCTTCACCCCCGTGGTGCTAACTCGCGTAGAAAACTCTCGAAGCTTTAAACGGGTCCTTCAAGCCTCCATGCATTTTCTTGTTAAAAAGTTTCGTTGACTTTGGGTACGAAGTACCAGTTCACATCCGCTGGGGACGCCACATTTTGCTTCAACACAGTCCAGTTTGTCGTCAATGAGACGCACACAAATACGTGGTGAATGCGTGCGCTTCATCATTGCTTATCATGTCGACCTGCTTGTATGAGTAGAGTACAAACGTGGCGCCCCCAGCGGACGTGTACTCGTACTTTGCGTCAACGCCATCAAAAACAGCCCCAGTTATGACTAACGAAATATTTATATCCTGATAAAAATTCTATTTTAGTGTCTCCCGGTTTATACTGGAATACCTTGAATCCTGCATTGAGTATTACGCATTGCAACTTTTTTTCCGTTAGTGTCTAGATCACGAATGAATAATCAGAATAACCATATTATTGCTTCTGAGATTCTGCCCGATTGTATAGATACAAGATGGAATTTTTGTGACGAGAAACAAATGAATCTTGTTGAAGAGTGTGGGTATATTTTCACTTAGGGAATAATTTTTTTTTTCACGTTGAGTTAATTTCTTTGCTATTGGTTGGTTAATGAGGATTGATCTACATAAGCATAAACTCAGCAATAAGGTAGAAATGAGACCCTAGGAGAAAAAAATTTTAAAATTAAAAATTTAATCCCAATGATAGTATTGTTACTATTAGATCTGCTAAAGGCTCTCGGCATTGTTTGAGAGTCTGCCACATCGAGAGTGACCCTGACATTTGCGCTGATGTGTTTTGCATGTTGCGTATACCTGTGTTAAGGATTTTCACACCGAGAAGTTTATCAGGGAAATGCAATTTTTTTAGAAAGGGATTTTTCAAATCGGATCATCTTTATCGACTAATGGCAAAAAGATGTACCTGCTCTATCGGTTATCGATAAAGTAGAACTTCTTTCTAACCAACAGTCGGTAATTCGTAATTTTTTTAGAAATTTATGTTAAATTCATAAATTACCAAAACTTTTGAAAATTTTGAGAGTTTTGGCAAACGATCGTAAATTAATGGAAATTTAGATTACCCACAAATTTGTACAAATTTCCTATAATTTATAGATATTTTCGATATTGTCACTGATAATTTATTGAAATAGTCAGGAATAAAAATAAAACCGGAAATACCCAAATTTGAGCCGGGAATCACACTTTAAGTTTAAAACATTTGGAATTTGAAAAGGTTTAGTTGAATAAAAAAATGTTCCTAATATTTCTGGGAATTTTTTTAATGATTTCCCGATTTAAAAATAATTTAGAATTTAACATATTAAAATATTTCTGAAAATGATTGTAAATAAATTAAGTTTTTTGTTTAAGGATTCAAATATTTTTTTAGAAATTCGTCTTTGCTAGTTGCATTCAATTGTAACTTGTGATAAAATTATATTATTTAAAAAAATATTATTTTGTTGAAAATTCATCTTTTCTTATTGAACTCAACTGTATAACTTGTTATAAGTTCAGTTTTTTCGTTTGAAAATTTGTTTTTATTGAAAATTTATTTTTCAAATAAGAATTTAAATTTAACTATTAAATTTTTTAAAAACTAAAATTAAATTAAAATTTTTTAACTTACTCAAAATTAATTTTTTTGATAAAAATATATCTCTGATTAGAAATTCCTTTTTTTGCCATAATTTTTTTACTGAACATTTAACTATTCCTTTTAAATATTATTAATATAAGTTTAAAATTATCTCCTTGGTCGACAATTGAATTATTTTCTTGAAAATTCATATTTTTTGCTTTGAAAATTCAACTACTTGATAAAAATTAAACCATTTAGTAGAAAATTCGTCTATGTTAAAGATTTAATCTTTTTTCGGTCAAAAATGAAATTGGTGTAAAAATAAGTTGTTTATTGCTGAAGATTCAACTCTTTAGTTAAATATTTATATTTTTCATTTTTGATTGAAAATTTGAAAATTTAAGAAGATTGTGACATTTGTATAGCAATAGCGGTACGGGCGAATTTAAATCTGCATTACCGACCGATGGTAATTACCTGATGTCGGTAACTTAGCATCAACAAAACAGAATCTTGCTCGGCCACGAAGTGTATCGCTGTAGCTATACTACTTCTGAAATAAAATGAAGAAGCTTTTTAAGAATTTCAAAAGGTTTCAAGAGAATAAAAGATTTTAAGAATTATTTGAAAGGTTTAAAAGGATTAAAAAATAATTTTAAACTAGGACATAAAAAGTAGAACGAAATGAAGTTCACAAATCAAAAATGATTTGATATTAAAAAATTTTTAAATACAAATTTATTATTCATTGGGAATAAAGCCTTACTCTTAAGCCGAAACATCTATTCGCGGGAAAGTATCGGCGAATAAAAAACTCAATAAAAACAAGCGCTGCAATAAAAATCTATCAATTAATTTATGAAGAAATGAATTTTAACCGCTAAGTAAATTCTCTTATTTAAGTCTAAGACGAGAAATAACTAATGAAATAGATACAAAATAATTACACTGATTAATTGAAATAGCGAAGACATTTAAAATGGAAAAAATTTCCTATTTTTTCATTAAAATTAAATTAGAAGGAAGTAAAAACACTAGATTGCGCAGTAAAGATGAATATAAATTGCCTTTATAAAGTAGCAATTTTATCGAGAATTGTGGGTTAAATAATCATAACCTTCGCTTTATACCTGTTCCTTTCTCAGACATCGTTTTTTTTTTCTTCTCCGAGATTACAATCCGTTGCAGAATAAGATGCTAATGCATATCGTAAATACTTGCGTCTAAACTGGTCCAGACAAACCACTATAACTAGTCTCTTTTTTTAGAATCGTCTCAAAAAATTAGATTCCTATAGTGAAAACACTTTTTAAAATTCTTTCTGGAATATTAATTTCGATTTATTCGTATGAAAATGTTTATTTGCAAATGAAAACTTTTAATAAGAAAATGAATCGATACTTTATCGACTGATGGTAAATAAGATTGAGGCTTCTTTATCTGCGGTCGATAAAGAAGAGCTCTGTTCTTTAACAACAGCCGGTACATAGTGCTGTTTTGATTTAGGTGTGCAAAATTAATCTGCTGTATATTATTTTTCTATTATAAAGCTGAATTTTCAACAAAAAAAAATCAACCAAACAGTTGAATTTTTCACTACATACTTTGTTAAAAATGAATTTTTATCTTCAAGCCAAAATATGAATTTTTATATTTAAAAAAATCCATTTTTAACTCTAAAACGAGAATTTTTCAACAAAAATGGTTAATTTCATTTAAATAGTTGAATTTTCAAATCAAAAAGAAGAATTTTTTACTAAAAAATATAAAATCTTAAGAAAAATTGTTACTTCAACAAAATAGTTACATTTTCTACAAAAAAAAATAAATTTTGTACTAAATAATGAATTTTTAACAGAAATATTTAAGTTTGCATTCAAAATTTAATTATTAAGCAAAAAAACTACAGATTCTTAACGAAATTTTCAACTAAAATAATGGTTTCTCGACAAAAAATGTTTTGTTGATAAAATTTTTCACCTTTTATCTAAGTAGTTGAATTTGCGAAAAAAAATATTTTAGTGAAAAATAATGTAAAAATCAACCAAGTTTTCCAATTTTCAAGTCAGAAAGACATGTTTTGTGTAAAGCAATCGAATTTTTTACCCAAAATTATAAATGTTCCAGAAAAATTATTACTTTCATCTGAGTAGTTAAATTAAAAAAAAAAATACAAATTTTTTATAAAGAAGATTAATTTTCGACCAAAATAGATAAATTTTTAACAATATAGTTACATTTTTAACCAGAGATAAATTTTCAACTGGAATAATTCAATTTTCAGTCAAAAAATTAATTTTTAATCAAAAAATAGTAATTTCTGACAAAATAGTGACATTTTCAAGCAAAGACATCATTTTTCGTCTAGAATGATGAATCTTCGACAAAAAAAATGTATAACAAAGTAGTTCAACTTTCAGTCAAGTAATTTAATTTTCAAGCCAAAAAATGAATTAAAAAAATTTTATTTTTAAACAAATAGTTAAATTTGATTATTAAATAGATGAGTTTTCTAAAAAAATAGATGATTTTACAACAATATTCATGAATTTTCAAACAAGAAGATGAATTTTCAACTAAAATGATCTCAAGAATTAGATTTTTTTTTCTTTTCTCTAAAAATTATTGAACTAGTAATGTGAAAAATTTAATTTCTTTAGAAACGTAGTCAACAAATTTTAAAATTAAAGAAATTAGTAGTAAGGGACCATTAAAAGTTGTAAGAGCCCATTAAATGTAGTGAGTAATTATTTGATTTCTGATGTTACCTTACTACTTTTAATGGCCCCTCAATACTGTTAAGATTCGCTTACTACTTTTAACGGTTTCTTACTACTAATTTCGTATGAAGTCTACTGTGGCCTCTGGTGGCGTAAGTGGCTAACGCGCCACTCTTAAATAGTGGCGTTATCAGTTCAAATCCGGGAAAAGGCAAATTTTTTTCTTTTTAAAAAAATTACTGGACCACTAATCGCTAAAATTAAATATCATAAATGAATTTATACCACTCTAACCTCAAAATCTCAACTTTGACATGATTTTTCGGCTTTCGTGGTATAAAATACT
>JAAAKG020183095.1:0-20128 GCA_010014905.2 Druon quercuslanigerum
GGCTATATAGTGGGGCGCTACTGTGGCGCGGCTAGGGCACGCTCTAGCGCAGTCGTCTGGGGGGGGGGGATGATTGGCACCCGATTGTTTGGTGGTTTGGGGGTTGACGTAGGGACACGTTTCGTGTCCTACACTAGTCCTTTGTTCCCACCGGCACTGGCACAACGTAAATAAACCCTGCTTATTTCGTTTGCCGTAACATCTTTTCGGCATTAGGGCAACGTAAATAAACCCCGTTTATCTCGTTTGCCGTAACGTTTTCTGTACACTGCGGACATGATCGTTCGTAAGGACTAACTAACAACAATGTGCCGCCGCGCTTGAGTTACGGCTGGTTAGGCGCGGGTTTGGTCGTGCGTTTCTGGGCCTGCTCGGCGATGAGAATTGCCGATTTCAATTTTTTGCTAAGGTTTCTTCCTCCACAGATACGGAATTTAGGCTTACATCAAAAACGTAGATTTCGACGACATGACCGGTCACCCGGAGACGGGGTAGGCGCGGTGAGGGACGGCGAGAACAATTCGGGTGTACCGTACGCCGACAGAAAGAGTACGTCGTCGTCATCGTTGTCCGGACAAGGTGTCTCTCAGCAGCCTCTCGGGATGGTCCAGCGACCGGGGACCAAGACGCAGCAATCACTGAAGGCGGCGGCAGCGGTACACTCGGCGGTGCACGGAGAGCGTCCCGTAGTGGCGGTGAATTCGGACAATCGATGACGATCGGCCGGCTGTGTAGCGTAATCCCAAGTCGTGTGAACCGCAACGACGAAAAAGCGTGACGACCCTCTTGGACGAAGGCCGGCACTCTTAATATGAAAGGTACCACCCGGTTCCGGGGTGGTCCTTGTCGGCGGGGATCGCTGCTTCCCAGGCGACCCCGCTTCTTTTCGAGAAGACGGTATGCCTCCACGCCGGGAGCGTTCGGGTCGTATTTGCCCCGTGCACTGGATGGCCCTGGTGTCGCGGAATCCGACGTATAGCGCGTCGTCGGCACGGGCGCTACTGTCGAAGCCCGTTTCCGCTCTGCTTCTGCTCTCCTTAATTCAGCGGCGACGACCCGGCGGCTTCACTCGGCCTCCTCTTCACGTTGCCGTATGGCGGCCAAACGAGCCTTCTCCTGAACACGGCGATCAGCGGCGCGCTGTTCTTCGGTCCGTTGCGCTTGTCGTTCCTTATGGCTCGTCTCTCTTTCCGCTCGACAGGCCCGTCGTACGGCGTCCAGGCGGCACCTTCCACTCGCTTCCTTGGTGCCTGACCGTGGGCGCCAGCGACGCCCGTCGGTTCGGTTCAACGGCGCGTTCTCCTTCTCTGAGGCGGCCTCTTGGCCAGGCCTCGACGCGGTGGTCCTCTGTGGTGGGACGGCTCCCCGAGCCGGTCCCGATTCCCGCGGTGGCCGACGCGGGACGGCTCCCTGAGCCTGTCCCGATTCCCACGTTGATCGGCTGGTAGATGGGACGGTCGCCTCGACCTGTCCCCGTCGGACACGTTCTGTCCGGGTGTCGGGGGTACCTGGGACGGCTTTCCGAGCCTGTCCGGCTGCCACCCGCGAATCTGACGTCCCGTCTGCCCGTCGAGAGGCGAGCTTAGCTCGCTGCGCCCGTCGTTTCCAGGTGCGCTTGGAGCCCCGTGTGTCTTGCCTGGCCCTTGACATAAAAGGAGTTGTCCTGACTACACGACGCACCTAATTGAAAACGACGGCGGGAGGTTTCGACGGCGGACGCGTGGGCACTCACAATCTTGACACTGTTCTGCAGGAACGTCACGGAACACCGATAATAAAAGCGAAAACCGAACTGTCAATGAAACGGAATCCGATAGGAAGCGCGAACTGCACAAAAGGGGAGAAAAAAAAACGGAAACGAATAACTGTAGAAGGTGAAGACTTTGGACGTACCCGGCTGCGTACAATGACGTAGGCTGCGGATACTCACGACTAATTTATTGGCAAAAATTACAAGGTACGGAGCGCGTAATGTTCTCCGTGAACTCTCGATCTCAACTCCTGACTAGAGTCGCTCCCGACTCTCGCTAGCTGTCGAGCGGCGTTCGAGCCCTCCGATTGGCCGCGAAACGACAACAAAGTTGCAACCAGGCGGAGGGGGTCGTCAGCCAGGCCCGCTCGCTTCGACCGTCCGCGCGTCAGCCCTATGCTAACTTAAAATACTGTAATTTTAAAAGATGTTCAATTAAAAATTAAAAATATAAAGACTTACACTAAAATTACCAAATTTGAATTAAGGCCTACATTCTTCCCTAGCTTCAATTTCCCGAAGGAACGGTGAAGCTAGGACAAATTGAACGGTCGTTGATTTTTTTTATTGTTTATTAACTATTAATTATTCATGTATCTTAAAGATTTTTCAATTTTTTAACGACCCTTCTATCCCTAGTTACTTAAATATTATATCATCTTATTTTTAAAAACCTTATTTACAGCAGTTAACTAATAACAATGTTTTATTTGGCTACTTCAATCTCTACTTAGATTTTATCAAATTTTGACGTATATGTACACGATTTAATGGAGATGTTAAATACTATTTCTAAACCGATCGTACGGGAAAGGACGTATAAACCGTATTTACTTTAATTTTACATTCTTTCATTTTATTCAGATTTTTAATGTTCGTAAAAACCGAGGGGAAATATTTTCAGTTTAAATTTCATTTACTGTGTGGCCCGAGCAGTGGTTGAGCTCCCCGGAGGTCGCTTTGCCGTACGCCAGAGCAAGAAAGGTAGAGAAAGCAAGTGGATAGAAAGAGAGAGAACGAGGTTTGCGCGCGGAAAGGGGAGAAAGGAAAAGGCTGGCGTAGGCGGCTAACCGGCGATGGAAAATTTTCCCACGGCTGTCAGCAAGGTCGTTCGCTTGCTCACAACCGTAGTTTTGGCCGTCCAGAGAAAGTACCGTTACTCGGGCTATTGTTATTTGGATGACTTACTCAAAGGGGAAAGCAAACTCGTCGTTTCGGAAACTGTGAAATCGTCAAGTGGTCACGTAGGACCTTCGCTCAATTTTATTTTTAGAAAATTGAGTGAAGATCGAGTGGCCCCTTGCGTTGATTTCCCAGTAACTCTCAACTACTACTTTTGACACATAACATATTTACTTATAAAAACGATGTTTTTCATTGAAAGTTAACTTTTAAAAAAATGTCTTCCTTTTTCATTGAAAATTCATCTTTCTTATTTGTAATTTATTTTTTTGTTGAAAATTCAACTTTCTGTAAGAAGATCAGTCTTTTTAGCTTAAAAGTTCAACTAGTTGGATTTTAGTTAGAGGCTAGGGAGTAAAAATTGTAGTCAAAGGTTAGTAATAAAAATTATAAATGATAAGAGCTCGCAGTTTACGATAATCATCCCACTCACCATAAGAAGTGTAAGGAAATTTCTATTTCAGTTAATAGGATTTTTTGGTAATTTATGAAAAATTACCATATATATTATAGATTAAATTACCGTAAATTACCAAAAAGGTACGGAAATTTATCATCATTTTCCATTAATTACCTAAAATATTACCAGAAACTATCACAAAATTTCCAGAAATTTATAACAATTTTTAAAATTGAATTTGTGGTAAGTTACTATATTTACCTGTAAAATCACCCTAATTGAATAAAATTTTTTTATAAATTTCTGGAAAAATATAGAAATTTTCAAATTTATTTTTTGGCAATGCATGGTATGTTATGTAGCATAAATTTCCGGACATATATTAAAATGCTTAAAATTAAATTTTGTGTAATACATGGTAAGTTACCATATTTATCTGGAAAGTTACTATAAATGACCGCAAAATTCCATACATTTCCGAAAATTTATTACCCTTAAAATTACGGTAAATCATTCTTCCTTTATTCGAAATCTAATATAAAAATCTAATAAAAGGTTTTATGATCAACATGATACATTCATTTGTAAATTATTATAAAAAATTATCTTAATTTTGAAATTAATTTAAAATTATTATTTAAAATAAATTAGTAATGTTGATGAACAGAATTTTGACGAAAATTAGGATAGGTCAAGTTAAATGTCGATATAAAATAAAAACTCTAGGAAAACAGTAGTGTTCATAATTTCTTTATTATTAAAATTGATATTGACAAATAATTTACAATTTAAAAAAAAAATTCATAACTCGAAAATCATTATTCGTGGGAAAAAATGGCAAGATACCTTTTTCATGGAATTTTATTTAATTTCCCTGAAAAATATAACAATTTTTTTTTATTTGTTTGAATAAATTGATTTTAATAAAAATTCAAGCTTATTTGGCAAAATCAATATCGTTTTCGAAATCAGAAAGTCGAAATCTTTAGAATAAGACTGTTTTTTTTGTTGCTTTTTTCAGAGGAACACCTATTTTAAACAAAATAATAGCCAGCGCCAGAAATAATTTTACTATTTAAATAAAAATTTAATTATTTTATTGAAAATGAAAACATTTTTTTTTAATTTAACTTTTCTGGTTAAAAATTTAACAACTTAGTTGAAAGTTGAAATACTTTGTTAAATATTTATCTTTTTGATTAAAAATTTCACTATTTGGATGCAAATCCGTTTTCATGTTTTGAAAAATAATTTTTAGAAAATCAAAATTCAACTATTCTTTTTATGTTTATAAAATGATCTGTTTCGTTGATAACTTGTCGAGCATTAGTTTTTAGCACTAGTGATTTAACTGTTCACTGTAGATTAAAAATTGATGATTTTAATTAAATTATTTTTATTGGTTAAGAATTTATTTTCTTCAGTAAAAATGTAAAGATCCCATTTTTTATTCAAAATTGATGTTTCTTGATTAAAAATTTATGCATTTTAATGAAGAGTTTTTTTTTTGTAGAATATTGCTTCTTGGTTGAGAATTAATTTTTTTGTATAAAAAAAAACAGATATTTGGTTTCTTATTTGAACTGTTTTTTAAAAAAGTTACATATTTATGGTTCAAAACTCAAATAATTTGGTACAAAATCAAATTGTATGATTAACAAGTTAACTATTTATTTCCAACTTGGTATATTATGTAGAAAGTTCATTTATTTTGTTTCAAAATTAAATTTTTTATTTGATAATATAAATATTTTATTCTTGTTCAAAATTTTTTTTTATAATGTGTAAATTTAAACTTCTTGATAGAAAATCCAGGTATTTGAAAGATTTTTCTTACATTTTTTTATGAGCAAATTTAACTATTCCATTCTTGATACAAAATTGATCGTTTTTTGTTTGTAATTCAACTTTTTAAATTCAACTAAAATAATTTGCTTTTTTTATTATTAAAAATTAGCCCTAAGGTGAAAATCTAAAGATTACATTTTGTAATAAGAAAATATAATATAAAAACGGGGCGTCCAGGAAGAGAATCTGAATACAGATTATCCTTCAGGGAAAGATGATTTATGCAATAAATTTAATCGGTCCAACTATAGTATATTTCACGTAAAGATAAAGGTGAAATGACTTATATGCCTACTAAAACAGAAAGTCGTGTTTTCTGAATTGTACATTTTGTTTCCTTCTTGTCATACGAGCATTTGACGGTAAATTCGTATTTTTATTTTAGTCCGTAAAGCCTCTTTCTAACCTTTTTTTTGCTGACATTATTATTTAAAAATATTATATAATAAAAATTGTATATGTGTTCTAAGAAGCAATAAATTTTAAACTAATTACTTCATCATTTAAAAAAACTGAATTCCAAACAAAGAATATAATTCTTCGGCAAAAAAAGATTTTAATTTTAAATTTAAAAAAAAATTAATTTAAACCAGAAAAGTTCAGTTATGAAGAAAATGTATTCCCAACAAATAAACTATTTTTTTAAGAGTTACATTAAAAAAAAAAATTTTAACAAGAGTTACAATTACTTACAAAAATTAATGTTTAAGAAAATAGTTCCACATTCAACCGAAGAACTGAATTTTGACCAAAAAATGTAAATTCAAAATCATTCCTTAATAGATCATATTCCCACCAATAAAATATTTTAATTGTTAATTAAAAATAGTTTATTTTATCTAACCGAGACAAATTTAAAAAAAAAACATAAATTTCAAAATAAATTTTTAAATTTTTAACCAAAATAATGTGTCCCCTAAGAGTTTACATGACTTCCATTTCTTACAATCTTTCCTCTTTCATATTAAACAAAAAAATTTTATCCTTTATATTCTGTTGTCAGCTTTCTTTATCTCCCATTCCTCTCCTACATCCTTCCCATACATGCTCCCATGTTCCCTCCTCCCATTCACATATTCTACACTTTCTGTCCTCTTCTTTTTCCCAATACATTCCCTCCCTTACAACTTTTCCCAATCTTAATCTTTCTATTCTGGTCCACCTTCTCTCTCCTTATCCCTTTTCTTAATTATTTCGTGGACCTTCCTTTTCCATCATCTCATACTATTTATTGTATTTTGTTTCCTCAATCCTACTCTATCTTTCTATTAATTGCCTTTTCCTGCCCTTTTTCCCCATTCCAGATAGTTTACTCATGTCCCATTTTATACTTCTCTAATATTCGAGAACTCCCTCCTTTCTTTCTTCTATCTCGTTAATTCTATCGAACTCCATTTTCTCTCTTCTACCTCCATCAAACACTTTCTCGATATATACCCTCCCTTTTCCTTCCACAGCTTCGTCTCAATTTTCCATGTCCTCTTTCCCGCTCCAATGCTTAATTTATCCCTTTGCGCTTCGTCTCTCACCATATATCCTGGCGTACTTCAATCTAGCCCCAACTCTTAATATCTTTCCTGCCTTTCAATCCCCATACCTCTGCTCCAAAACTTAATACCTCCCATACCAGCTTTTCAAATAACCACATTCTCCTTCTCCAATTTTTTTAGCTTTTCTTTCCTATTCCCTATGTATGATTCTTTGCCCCTGATACTTCTTTTATCCTTTCTCTTATATGAACACTATGATCTCCTTTTTATTGCAAGATATATCCTAAAGATTTAAATTCTTTCACTTCTTACAACTTTGTTCCCTTCCATCTCCCGTCCATTCTTTCTGTCTCCCCCACCTTTTATAAATCTCATTGTCTTTGTCCTTTCTTTCTTCAAATTCAGCTTTTTACCATCTAGGCATTTCTCTAATCATGTTATTAGGCCCGTCATCCCATCTTCGTCCTCTGCCATCAAGACGTCTGCGTATCGTCTGCGTATGCCAGTGTATATATTTTTTCCCTTCCTATCCTAACTCCTCCCCAAACTTTTCTCCTGATTTCTTGTTCCAAGTCTGATTTTAATATATTAGGTAAAAGTTAAATTTCACGAACATTGGTATCATTGACCCTTTTTCCCTGTTAATCCTCTTATTTACCAGATAGTTTAAAACGTATATACTCCAACGAAACAGTTACCTGTACTTTAAACAGTGTAGACATCACCGTCCTACCCCTATAATCTTTAACATCTTCCCCTTTTTTCTTCTTTACTATTGATATAACTACTCATTCTTTCCACAACTCTGGCCAACCCTCTCCTCTTCATACTCGATTACACATTATACTTGCCTCCTCCATTATATCTAACACCTTCCTCCTTCTTTTGATCACACAATTCAGAAAAGTCTTTCTTTTTCTTCTGTATTCTTTCCCATTACTTGTTTCTTTTCTCCACATTCTTAATTCCTTTCTGAACTCCTTCTTTTTTTCTTTACAATCCTTATGCGATCCACATCTAATTCCCTCTTTCTCACTGCATTTTTGTTTGTGCACTCTTATCCTCTTCTTATTTCTCCTATCATTTTTCCACCCCATCGTCCACATTTCTCTCTCCCATTTTGATATTTCTGACCTTTTTTCTAAACTGTTCTTTTCCCTGCGTATAATTTTTCTCTCTCTAATGTCACTATTGAAGGAAAGTGATAAGAATTAATATAGTCACCAACCTCTAGCTTCCTGACTTTCTCTCTTACCTCATCATCCACTATCACATAATCAATTACTTTTTCTCTTTCTCATTCTGATCGTATATATTGTCCTTTCTCATCTCCCTTTATATTTTCGTTTAAGGTAAAGCATCTTAACTCCTTCAAGCTCTTTAACAACTTCTTTGGCTCCCCATTGAGTAGCTTATCTTTTGATTGTCTGCCTCTCTCTTCTCTCATTCCATTCCTTCTCTATCTCTCGTTCTCGCTCTGAAATCTCCACTTATTATAATCCTAATATCTGCTTAATTTTCTTCGATTATTTCTTTCCTCTCCTCTAATTTCTCCTGCATATCTTCCTTCACATAAGCCCCCACTATCTTTCACTTCGCTCCTCCCACTTTTAATTCCTCTACTGATAATTCTTCTTTTTGTTTTTTCCTCTCTTTCTTATCTTTCCCTGTTATACATTCGTTGCTCGCTACCATCACCATTGCTCTTATTGTTCTGCCCTTTTTATTCTTTCTCTTTGTATTTTGAACTTGCCATTTGTAACCTCCAATCCTGCTATATTTCAATAACATATCCTCCATTCTTCCCTACATTCTTTTTTCGTCCCTTTTTGCTTCTTACTATTTCTTATTTTCCTATATCCCGTTCCTTTCTATCTTTATCCTTATCCCACCATACTCCATCTATCTGTATTCTCCCATACTTAACCTATGTTCTTCTTCCCTTTTTCCTTTCCTCTTTCGCTATTTTCTTTAACTTATCCTGCATCTTCCTTTTGAACTATGCCAAATCATCCCGAATTCTCTCCGAGCTTCCATATAACATCCTCTCCCTTGTCATCACTTGCTTTTTATGTTTCTATTTCTTTAGTTTCACCAGTACCATTCTCCCCCCTCTTCGCTCTTCCCTTCCTACACTTCTCACTTCATCTATCTCTACCTTAACACAAATCCTCTTTAGTACTTGTTCCACTCCTTCCTGCAGCTTCTACCCCTCTAATCTTACATCCTTTATTACTATGTTTTCTTTTTTTTTCATCCCTCTTCTTCTTTTATACTCTTCGTTCTATTTTTCGCAGTCTTTCCTTCTACGTATTTCAACTCTCGCCCCGACCACAATCCCGATTCAAGCTTTCTATCTTCTTTATTCTTAATTTCATTTTCTCCAACTGTTTGTTATTATCTTCCTGTTTCTCTAGTTGTTTTTCCAATGATTGCATTCTATTTTTTAACTGTCCCCTGACTTCTTGTCATTTCTTTATTTCTTTCCTATGTTCAACCATTTCCCGCCTAATTTCTTTTCTCAATTTCTCTCCCTTTTTACCTGCTTTTCTTCATAAATGCCCATTACTTCTATCATGACTTTGCGAATTTCTTGCAGTCTTTCCTCTTTCCTCTGTTCTTCGGTTTCATCTACGTTTCCTTCAGCCCCTTACTATTCTCATCCTTCTCCACCAAACTCTTCTTTTCCAGCGACGATCTGAACATTTATGGATATTTTAAGTTAGAGTCTAAATCGTCCTTCTCTTCACTGCTTCCCCTCTCCCTTCACTTCCTTTTGATAAAAGCCTTAATCGATCCCAAGCTTTTTGCTCTTAATCTTTCCTTCTCTATAGTTTTCTTATACTTCCCCCTTGCCTTCCTTTCTTTGATCTCCACTTTCTGTGGATTTAATACTTCCTGCTCTAAATCCGTTTTTTCCTAGATTTTACTCGCTTCGCTATCCATGAATCCAATTTAAAAGCTCCCGCCTTCTATCACCCCCTGCCTCTATCTATCGTCGCGCTCTGGTACCTGTCTTGCTTTTCTCCGTCTCTACCCAACCCTGCTACTCTCCACCCACTATCAATCCAGTCCACGCACCCTGTCACAAATCTCAAACTAACCTAACCTTAACTTTTACATAAATCTGTCTCAATCATCAAAAATATCATCATGGATCAATTTTCAACCACAAAAAGAATAGTCAAAATTTCAGTTAAAGAAAATGTTAAATAAAAGTTCAAACTTAATAATCTAATGTTTAAACAAGGAGACAAGCACAGAGATGAATTTTTTAACTAAAATGATGAATGTTTAACCAAAAACTATTAATTTAAAAACAAACCCTACTTTTAGTAAAATAGTTATATTTTTAATAAAATAATATAATTTTCAATTAAGCCTCATTTCAAGAGATTATCTTTTGCAACATTGCTATCAATTTTGTAGTTTTTTAGATATTTCAGGGCTTTATTAAAGATATTTTTTCTACAAACTTTAAAATTGAGCAATTTCTAAATTATTTATAAAATCGACGAAAGTAGATTCAATATTAATTGCTGCAAGTTTCAAAACGTGCTTTATTAAAGCATGTTCATATTTCTCCTTTGAATCAAAATTGATTTAGTTAAAATCATTTTTTTAAGACTGAAAGTGGATAGGAATTACACTCTTTTTTAAAAATTGAAGTTAAAATAAAAAAGTGATTATGTCATTTGTTAAATAAACGATTTCAACGGAAGCTTTTTTTGAGGGACGCTTAGGTTTCAACATTCAAATTCACAACAAGTAAAATTAGATCTATTTCCGAAATTTTTAATAATGATTATAAATATTCTATAAATATTAAGATTGACTTTTACATTTATAATCAAGCAAGACAGATTTTTAACGATTAAAAGTGGAATAAATGAAACAATGTGGTCAGCCTATACCATTGTCAGGTTTCTTGATAAAATAAACTCGTTTTGATACTTCGTTTGGTAAATCCTGTCATAATTTTGTTTTACGAACACGATTTTTTTTTCATTTTATGATCGAAAGAAATTGATTTTGTTTTATCTTTATTATTTCTCATCAAGCTATGTTTTCATAAAGATTTTTATTGCTAATAAAATACGTCTTCTAAGTTCAGTAGTAATATACATGCTATGTCAGGCGAACTCACATCTACACAGTGAAGCAAAATATCGAAAAAATGTTCAAAACACGATTTCCGCTACCATTTTTAACGGATTAAATTTTTTTGTGAATTAAAGTTAACTAAATTCTTAAGAGACCCCTCGAGGCTGATTTTAAAAGAAAAAAAATTATTGTTCTTTATTTATACACAAAGTTGACAAAAATCGTCATATTTAAGATATTGTTACTGTAATAAAACGTAACTTTTGAAACATAACCTAATAGTTTATTATAAATTATTGTTTTGTTATTATCAATTGTATTCTTATAAACAATAGCAGGTGATTTTTTAGTGATTTTGGATATTTATTAAGCCGTTCCCTTTTTTAATTCAATTTTAAGTAGCATAAAAAAATATGAAGACGAAACTGAGTATGTTTCTTATTGTTATACACAAATTTTATAATAAATGCGCAGTTTCAGTTATTTTTAAGTGTTTAAGGTACTTTTTTTAAACTTTGTTTATACATGAAGCAAACAATAACACAGCCACACAAAAAAAACCGTTTTCCGAACCCAGAGGTCAGACCATGTTTACTATATTTTTGACGGGTCGCTGAATCTCAATCCGAGATTAAAAAAAGCCAGCATGTCCGCTTTCTGACATAACCTCAAAAAACGTAATGAACATTTTTTTCGAGTGTCGGGGTCAGGCCATGTTTATTATATGTGTTTGGGGTCGCTGAATCTGAAACAAAGGTCCAAAAAATTCTAGAAAGTCAGGGTTCTGACATAACCCCAAAAACCCTAATAATTTTCTGTTTGTTAAGTCCGGAGGTCCGACCATGTTTACTATATGTTTTAGGGGTCGCTGAATCCAAATCTGAGATAAAAAAAACTCAGTACGTCCACTTTCTGATATAACCTCAAAAAACCTAATAATTTTTTTTTTAGATCTGGGGGTTAGACCATGTTATTATATGTTTTTGGGGTCGCTGAATCTGAAACAAAGTTCCAAAAAAATCTAGAAAGTCAGGGTTCTGACATAACCCCAAAAAACCTCATAATTTTCTTTTTGTTAAGTCCGGGGGTTCGACTATGTTTACTATATGCTTTAGGGGTCGCTGAATCCAAATCCGAGATAAAAAAACTCAGTACGTCCACTTTCTGACATAACCTCAAAAAACCTCATCAAACTTTTTTTCCGATTCCGGCGGTCAGTCCAAGTATACTATATGTTTTGGGGGTCCTTGAATCGGAAACAGAGGTACAAAAAATTCTAAAATGTCAGGAATTTGACATAACCTCAAAAACCTCATCAAACTTTTTTTTCAAGTCCGGGGGTCAGACCATGTTTATAATATGTTTTTGGGGTCCCTGAATCCGAATCCGAAGTCTAAAAACCTTCAGAACGTCAGCGTTCTGACATAACCACAAAAAAACCTCATAATTTTCTTTTCGTTAATTTCGGGGGTCCGACCATATATGGATGTATTCTATATGTTTTAGGGGTCGCTAAATCCAAATCCGAGATCCAAAAAAAACCTCAACACGTCCGCTTTCTGACATAACCTCAAAAAACCTAATAATTTTTTTTTAGTTCTGGGGGTTAGACCAAGTATACTATATGTTTTTGGGGTCGCTGAATTGGAAACAGAGGTACAAAAAATTCTAAAAAGTCAGGGTTTTGACACATTCTGGGGGCTTGTAGATCCTGGTTCGGATTCAGCAAACCCAAAAACATATAGTAAACATGGTCTGACTCCCTTGCTCAGAAAAAAAGGTTTTGTGAGGTTTTTTGAGGTTATGTCAAAACTCTGACTTCTTAGGATTTTTTTACCCTAATTTCTAA
Organism: Druon quercuslanigerum; assembly: GCA_010014905.2. Classification (NCBI taxonomy): domain Eukaryota; kingdom Metazoa; phylum Arthropoda; class Insecta; order Hymenoptera; family Cynipidae; genus Druon; species Druon quercuslanigerum. The sequence goes on from JAAAKG020183095.1 coordinate 12,624, forward strand.
TTCAGTGACCCCAAAAACATAAAATAAACATGTTCTGACCTCCTAGTCCACAAAACGATTTTTTTATAGCTGTATAATTTTTTTCTTTTAAAAGCAGCCTCGATGTATCTCTTAAGAATTTAGTTAGCTTTAATTTACAAAACAAAAATTTTAATCAATTAAAAATTTTAACGAAAATCGTATTTTGAATATTTTTTTCTTCATTTCACCCCACTCGGATTAGATCTAGGAAAAATTTAATAAAATATTTGTCAATAAGAATTTTAATTTGTCTTTCATAAAATTGACTTTCAAATACTTAAATTGAGAATTCTCTAATTTTCTCTAATTCTCTGAGTGAGTTATGGGAAAATTTAATTCGATGATGTTTGAATACTGTGAGGCCTGAAGCTGCTTCGTAAATCGCAAATGTCAATAGTAAACATTCTATGTAAATAAAATTGTTTCCGATTTGGTTTGACTATCTCTGGGGAAACGAATTTGTAATTTAGGCATGTTTATTTTCGATCTACTTAAAATTACAGAAAGTAAATTTCATTGGAAATGATCCTTTTTTAATGCAGTTGTAAAGAGTGTCTACTTTAAATGTGTAAAGTTTCGAGATTTATTTTTTTAAATCGATATTTCTAAATATTTCTATTTAAATTTCTTCACTTGGAACGCTTTCGAATATAAATTTTTTAACATTGAGTGTCAGTAGAGTAACTATAAAGAATACAAAAAAAACCAATTGAAAGAAAAAAAAAAAAATTTTGTTGAAAATCTATGATTTATTGGCAACTCTCGGTCAAACTCACATTTGAACTCAATTCGAATTTTAAAATTGTCTAACAATATTCCTATTGCTGTAACATTAGAAAATCTCTGATTTTAAATTAAATTATTTTTTGGTTCAGATACCAACTATTAAATACTTTTGGGACAATTTATATTTTTTTAAATAAACTACTACTGTTTTTTTAATTCGTCTTCTTGGTTTCAAATTCAACTAAATTATTAAAAAATTGTCTTTCTGCTAAAAAATTAAAAAATGTAACTAAAGTTTTTTTTCTTTCTTGGCTGAGAATTATTTTTTGGTCATATTTTCAATAACTTGAGTAAAAGTCTGACTAATTTTTTTATTAATTCTTTTGGTTGAAAATTGACATTTTTATTGCGATTTGAACGGCTTTTTGGCTTGAAAAGTCTACAATTTGGTTTACATTTTTTACTAAAAATTTGATCAAAAACAAAATTTAATTTAATTTTTGTGATAAATTTAACTGTTTTTTAGAAGAAACTTCAATTGTTTTTTTTTTAATTTTTTTTTAATTAAAATTTTTAGCACAAAATGATTTTTCTAAGTTTAAAATTAATTTTTTTGAAGATTCATCTCTGTTGGTAGAAATTGTATAATTTCTGATCAAAGAGTAACTCTTAGATTTTAAATTAATTTGTATTCAGCGGGAATTTAAGTACTTTAATACAAAAAATTATTTTTTGTTTAAAAATAACTATTTTTTATTTCAAATAAAATTTTTTTGTTAGAATGCAGAACTCGAATATTTTTTGTTAACAATTAACGTAATGAATTTTCATTTTAAAATTCATGTGATTAAAATTTAAGAAATTTAAATCAGAATAAAATCTAAGTTAAATTTTTTTTTAACGTCCAATCATCAAATTGATGAAAACTCCTGTAAAAAAGCAAGAATACAACGACCGAATTCGGACGAAAACAGACAAACAAAAAATACTCTAATTGTAATCTGAAAAATATCCTTGTGGAAAACAAAAACTATAGACATAAATAAAAAAGAGAAAAGAAAAATGAGAAGACAACCAAACACATCCACTTCCTTATCTTTTTTTTCTTTCTTTTGTCTTTTTTATTTTTAATATTATCAAATCACAGAAAAGGTAAAAAAAAATTTTATAAAAATATGAAAAAAAAATTGAAATTCAAGCCGAAAGGAACCATTGTGGTGGTGCTGTCCCTGTCGGCTTGAATTTTAATTTTTTTTTGTTATTTATTTTTTTTATTTATTTATTTATTTATTTATTATATGTTTATGACTGCCAAAACGTTGGTAATATTATTCTATTTTTTATTTTTAATGTTCCTTTTTTGTGATTTTATACTATTAAAAATAAAAAAGATGAAAGAAAGAAAAAAAAGAGAAGGAAGGGTATGTGGTTGGTTGACTTCTCATTTTTTATTTTTTTTTATTTTTGTCTGAAGTTTTTGTTTTTAACAAGGATTTTTTTCAGATTACAATTAAAGCATTTTGTTCTAAATTTGGTCGTTGGATTCTTGTTTTTTTACAGGATTTATCGTCAATTCATGTAATTAGTGAAAAATAAATATTTTTTCAAAAAATGAATCTTTTGTTTGATATTTGAACTTTCTGGTTAAAAATTTATCTATTTTTTGAAAATGCAAAACTTTTCCTTACAATTTTAGAAATTTATAGTGTTTAAAATTAAATTATAAAAAAAACATTTCTTATAGTCTTTTATGGTAGTAAGTTAATTTTATTGAACTATTTATCTTTTTGGTTTAAAGGTGATCTATTTCGATAAAAAAATTCAGTTTCAAATTCAAGTATTTTTTTGATATTAATAATTTTTGCATAAAAGTAATCTTAATTAAAAATTCGTATTTTTAAACACATTTAAAAAATGTTTAATTCCAATATTTGGTTGAAAATTAGATTTTTTTAAATTCTCCTTCCAGGGGGAAAACACATCTCATAAGTTTAAAATTAAAATATTATGTAAAAAATTCGACATATTTTATTACAAATTTAAGCACTCAATTAAAAGCTCTACTATTAGTTTAAAAAATCCATTTTTTGTTGAAGATTGGTTCCCCTATTTGTAAATTTTTATATTCCATTTTTGTCGAGAATTTATACTTTTTGAGTTAAAACTTTAATTATTTACTTGTAAGTTTATTTTTTTGTTAAAAATTCTTATTTTTTGTGTAAAAGTAATTTATTGGTGGAAAATTTATGTTTTTCTCTTAAAAAATCAACTATTTGGTTAGAAAATTTTTAAAATTTTTGAAACTTTAAATTTTCCTTAAAGAACCGAAAATTCAAATTTGATCCCAAGAAAAATAATTCAAAATTAAAAATTCCATTTTGCAGCAAAAATGTACAAAGTAAGAAAAAAAATGAACAGAGAAAAATTTTGAAGCCAAAAAAGATCTAAAAAAATAAAAAAATTAATTTTTGGACAAACGACATAAGCCAGGAAAAAAATAAGTAAACAAAATTTGTTTAGAAAAAAAGTTACAAATTTGTTATTAATATTTTTTCTATAGGATGCGTAGTTTTTTTTTGAGCCAAAAAAAAAATTATTATTAATTATCACATTTTCTTAATTTGTAATTGAATTTTGCCGATAGAAAATTTTATAAAAAAATCAAATATTTCGTTTTTACTCTAAACGACGACGGATACGTAAAAAATCAAAATAAGAGTTAAAACTCCAGGAACATAAGTACATTTTTTTTCCTAGAATTTTTTGATAACACTTATTTTTTTTATATGTATCGAAAATGAATAAGTAAAACATTTTAGAGTTAATCCAAGCGATGACAAAAAGTTAAAAAAAAAATTGTTTTAATTTTATTTTGGTCAACAAAAATTTTTTTAAACGAATTTTTAATAGGTTTTAGTAGGTGATTCCGCTTTCACTTATCGAAAAGAATATGGAAAAAAGAAGATTCATATTATGAATCAAACGACGCAAAACACGAGAAAAATGTTTAAAGAAAAATTCTAACTTTTATAAATTCTTAAAATGTTTCTTTTAACAATTTTTTCATTAGACTTGCCATTTTGATTTTATTTATTAAAAGTAATATGCTGAAAATCTTAAATTAAAATTTTGAACCAAACGGTGCGAGATATTTAAAAAAATTTAACCAGGAAATGTATATCACAAAAAATCTTTCAAAATTTATTTGAAGTATTTTTTTAATATAAATATTATTTTGGTTTTATTAATTAAAAATACTATGAAAAATAGTAAAAAATTCCGATTTTAAACCATACGATATGAAAAACAGGGACCATTTTTGGAAGGAATTTCAGCGTTTTAAAGTATATTTTTTTATCCATAAGAAATAATATGAAAACAAAATTCCTATTTTCAGCATAACAAAGCAAGATAGGAAAGAATGTTTAAAAGGAATTGCAGTTTTTTATTGTAAATTTAACTATATTGCTTTATGCATTAAAATTAGAAAATATTTATTTTTTAAAAAATGGTGAAAAATTAAAAAAAAATACCGAAATTATATTTTATAAACAATTACTTATCCTACATCTAAAAAAACTTTTTTTTTCTTTAAATTTTTTTTTTGTATAATTCATTGATTCCGAAATTCTTCAGAGTTAAAAAAAGTGTTTTTTTAAAAGATCATAACTTTAAAGAAGCTCAATAAAAAAAAATGTGACAGAGATATAAAAATTTTTATTTCAACCAATTTTGCTCAGGTTGTGCAATACTCGTCGTCCAGGAGTGTGTATATTGTTGAAAATTTATCTCTTTAATAGAAAAGTAATCTTCTTGATTTAAAAATTCACATTTTTAGTAATTTTTTTTTATAAAAACTCCACTGTTTGGTTTAAAAATGATATATTTTTTCATCTTCTTTAGGCACTTTTTAGATCCAAAATTATAATATGCGGTGAAAAATTCAACTTTTCTACTAAGAATTAAAATACTCGGTTAAAAGTTCAACTATTTGGTTCAAAATTTTATTTTTTTATTAAAGATTTGTTTTCTTGTTTTAAAATTAAACTATTTCAATTTTTGTGAAAAATGCAATGCTTCTTAAGTTGAAACTTCAATTTTTAACTGGAAAATTCATTATTTGAAAATTGATCTTTGAGCTTGAAAATTTAACTATTATGTAAAAATTATTATTATTACATTCTCATCCAGAGCAGATATTAGATTTGTGTAAACTTTGCCCCCCCCCCCCTCGGTTTTTCTAAAATATCCATGTTTTGAGACCTCCTGATTCCGAAAAAAAAGGTTTTTACGAATGGGTCTCTCTGGGTGTGAGCGTGTGTGTGGGAGCGTGTGTGTATATGTTTACCAAGATTTCCTATAATAAAGATCACTTTATTTTTTTTATTTTTTTTACTTTTTTTGATAAAAGGAAAAATGTCAGAGATATCATTTTCAAAATCCAAAAAAAGAAACGAAAATGACCATTTTCAGCGAAACAGCGCTCGATAAAAAACAATCAAGACAAGGAAAACGTTTCTTTTGTCACCCCCTACAAGATTATCAAAACGACTTTTTGAATTTGTTTAGAAAATCGAAAATTCTAATTTTTATTGCACAGAAACACTAAAAAATAAAAAATTCCAAAATTGTGTATTAAAAAAGGGTTTACAAATTTATTATTGGTGACATTTTGATTTGAATAGGCACATTCTCATCAAAACCTTGATTATTTAATTTATTTTTAACCTCGTGTGTGGAATTTCAAAAAATTTACTTTTGAAAACATTTAATAAAATTTTTTTAAATCAATAAAATTTAAAAAATGATATTTTACATTCTGACTTTCTCAGAATGAAACATTAACCAGTTATGAATCATTTTAAACTATTATATAATTAATTAATATGTAATTTAGAAAAAGATAATTCTAATGTGTAGACCATAACGTTTAAATCGTAAAAAGAAAATTGTGAATGAGCAAATTCAGTTTTTAAAAACCGGCAGAAGTTGCAATAAAATTTTTAATAGCAAAATTTTTTTTTTATTGCCAAGCACGAGATACGTGATAAGAATCTGTTCGTTAAAGCCGAAAGAGCTTTAACAAAAGAGAATTCACTATCACCAAATTACTGTTGTCGATGCTTTGACCTTTAATTAAAAAAAATCTGTGGATTATTTGAAAGTTGAACTACAAAAAAATGTAATTACTTTTCTGTGCTGTGTTTGCACAGGATGTAAAAACTGACTTGTACGGCTCGGAAAAGTATAAAATTGTCGATGTATTTAACGATATTAGGGAGATTTTTGAAGAGATTTCGTTATATGGGAGAGAATAGCGTCCTAATTTCCGTTTCAGTCTGCGAACGAGTTTTTGTGTTTTACGGTCAGGTCAGCCTTGGTGATAGATAGTAAATGTCAGCGCAAAGGGACTATGTGGATTCACACTGTACATATACGTCCCCTGTATTTATAATTTACGAGTTTTCCCTTTATAAATCTCCTGAGGACTCCGGATCGTCCGTCGAGTGAAAACCCTAACCCTACCTACCTAGCTCACCCTCTCACCCTCTCACCCTCTCACCCTATCAACCTATCACAAATTCTTTTCTCTTCTTTTCGCATTAACCAAGCACCAACTTTCGGTATTCTCAAGTTTAATCAAAATTTTTACAAAAATTACTTCTGTCTCAAGCCAAAATTTGTAGTTCGTTCATCAAGAAGAGCTTTTAGAGGAAATTATCGGGGAACTGATCGGGGCCAGGCTAGGCCATCCTTACCGCTAATTGGGCGCTTCCATACGGCATATTATGGCGCTGGCAATGAGTAAAAGTAAAAAATTTGAGTATTGCTAAAAACTAGACTGGACAGGGTAGTAAAATCCTATTCTGGAATAACTAATCAGGCGCTAGTCAGTCGGTCTTGTGAAAATCTATTTTATATGTTCCACTTAAAAATTATTTCAAATACTGCCTAGATGAGGAGTATGAGACACTTCGAAATTTTTTTGGTTTTGACGGGCTAGCCAGGCTATTTTTTGAAATAAAGAAAAAGATATTTGGTTGGTACTTTACAATTGTTAGTTTAAAATTGTTTGATTTTTTAACAAAAAATTAAATATTAAAGCAAGGGCTGCTGAATTTTCAACAAAGAAGGATAAATTTTGTCTTATATTTTTCAATTTTTTAGAAATCGATTTACTTCTCAAAAATAAAATACGAATTTTTAACGGAAAGATAATTTTTTTATCTAAATGCTTGAATTCCCTACCTAAAACGACCAATTTTTCACAAAATAGTTGAATTTTCAACGAAAAGTTTAATTTTCAAATAGGAGAAAATTCCTGTAAAAAACAAGACTTTAACGACTGAATTTCGACCACAACAAACAAACTAAAAAAGCTCTAATTGTATTCAATTTGGATCAAATTTTCTAAAAATTGATACATTTTCAACCAAGCAGACTCGCTTTTTATTAAAATTGTTGCATTTTCAACCAGAAAGTTTAATTCTCAGCACAAAAATATAAATTTTTATTTATTATTTAAATTTTCTACTTGAATAGTTGAAGTTTTGAACAAGAAAGACTATTTAAAAACAAAACCGTTAAAAATCTACCAAATTTCTACCAAATGGTTAACTTTCTAACCTAAACGGATAAATTAAAAAAAAAGCAGTTGACTTTACAATCTAGATGTTAAAATTTTTTATTATATTTCTGAACTGTCTTTAAAGCAGTTAAATTCATTTAAAAAGAAAATATTAATTATCAACCAAAAT
>JAAAKG020183106.1:0-25685 GCA_010014905.2 Druon quercuslanigerum
ACTTCAAAATGGAATACTTTAGCCTGAAACGATATTTGGATAGGATTTGAAATTGAATAAAAGCGTTTACTTCTGAATCTATTAATTTCAATTGTTTATTTGAAAATATTTTATAAAGTTCTAATAAATTGTTTAATTTTGAATAATTTCAGAATTTTCTGGCGAAATGAATTATTTTCCAATAATAGTCGAACTAAGTTCAATTATTATAAAAATCATTAATTATTGTTATTTATGGACGTACATAAATTATGAAGTTTTTTTTCTGAAATGTTGAATCACGTACCCCCCTTTTTTTAAGTACGTAGGTTTTCACGCCCCCCTTCCCCCCAACCCTATGTTAAGAAAAAAAGAACCAAAAAAGGCAACATTTTGACCAAATAGTAGAATGCTCAACCAAAAGACAAGGTTTCTACAAAACAGATAATTTTCATTTAAACAATTGAATTTTTGACCAAAACGATCTATCTTTAATTCAGAAAATTAATTTTCTACTTAAAAAGACGAATTCTCGAGAAAATACATAAATTTTTAATCAGATGGTTCAGTTTTTAACTAAGAGGACTTATTTTTTTAATAAAAATACCAATTTGCAACAAAATACATAAATTTCTAAACAAATATTTAAATTTTCAATGTAGAAGATTACTTTTCTACCAAAAAGGGGAATTTTTTATCAAATTACATAAATTTTTATCCAAACAGTTGAAGTTTAAAACGAAAAAAGTAAATTGTTACCAAAAATTTAATAGTTAAACTGTCATTTTAAAAATTAACTTAACGAATTTAACGAATTTCCTAAAAAACACGGGTGAATTTTCAAGATAAAAAGACGACTTTTCTATGCACAACCTTTGAATATTCAACCTAAAAATATGCAGTTTTAATCAAATAATTAAATTTTCAGTTAGGAAAAATAATTTTCAGCCCAGAAAATTAATTTTCAACAAAGTATTCCAGTTTTAAACAACAGATTAATTTTCTACTACAGTTATAAATCTTAAATGAATATAACGCATTTTTAAGAAAATAATTCAAGCAAGGAGTTGAATATCAGCCAAATAGTTGAATTTTCAACGTAAAAAGAAAATATTTAACTTTTCATTGAAACTAGTTCACTTTGAACTAAAAAACACACTAAGAATTCAATTTTCTACAACACAGTTTAATTTCTTAAGCCGAAAAAATGAATTTTCGACAAAACAGTTGATTTTTCGACCCGAAAATGAGAATCGTCAACAAAAAAGTTGATTTTCAATGGACGGTAGCGTTTGTAACCCAAAACGATGACATTTGTACAAAAAGAAATTAATTGACAAACGAAACAAAAATTTCAATCAAATTGTTAAAATTTTAAGCCAAAAAAACGTAAAGAAATTATATATTATAAAATTGTAAGTTTGTAAAACTAAATACTTATTGTTATAAAAACATTTTATTTTATAAAACTAATTTCATTACGCTTTTTACGCTTTTTACGTTTATATTTTATATTGATGTTCGTTTCCTAAGTTTATAAAATGTTATTAAGATTATGGATGATCCCTTATTTGTTTATCCGTTTATTATTAATTCGTAAATTGAACTTGAAAATATCTTACTTTATGATATGGTTTTGCCCCCCCCCCCCCCCAAGACTGTAATTTATGCACAGCGGACGTCTATAAAACTGTTTTGTTAAATTCTTGAAAATGAAAGTGCACGCTTGAAAATAAAGAACAAAAATGCAAAAATTACTGATTAAAATTTTTAGAATTTCGCATTGTAAAATTCCAGGTGAAAAACAAATACAGTAAAATATTCTAAACTATTTTTACAATTAAAAGAAAAAGTGCACCATTTTTACAGTTACAGGAGAAAAGCCATAAATTTAACTTAAAGTTGAAGTTTCCTAAATATTGTTTAGAAATTTTAGGTTAGGTTTGCCGATTAAAAATTGCGACCAGAAATTGGTTTAAGGTCATAATAAGTTAATCTACAGAACTAATCACAAAAAGAACGTCAGACTTTCCGCAACACTATAATTACAAAACAAAGGTTAATCACACCGCTATTAAATACGAACTGGAAACTGGATTAAGTCTGAACTAGAAGACTTTGAATTTTCGAATCTTCAAAACATGTCTCGACTCTCGACCTGTCACGCGCACGTGCACAAACTTAAAAAACCTAACCTCAAATTTTCGGTCAACACTCGATCGGGGCTGAGCCAAAAACAGGGGTGAGCGTACGGATGGTCGGGAAAATCATTTTAATTACGACAAATTTCGTCGCCGTAGTTCGTGATAATTCATAAAATATAATGTGGAAGTGTGTGGCTCGTGGAATTCGAGAATCCTTGGAACGTCGCGCAGGTTGTCGTACGAATGTTTGTTCCCAAACTTCGCAAGACAATAACGCAAAAGGCGAGGTTAAGACGAGCCTTGTTTGCAATCAAAAGTTCTTGCCTCCGAGTTTCTCGGCATTTACCAACGGATTTTGCGGTTCTGCAAAGGCCAGGGGTGCTAAGGATAAAAAACACGAGTCCAAGTGGGATGCTAAGCACAACTGGACCGAAGCTGTCGGTTGGGTAAGATGTGTTTGCAATGGTCATTAGGGTGTGTTACATATTGCGTTCCAACTTAACCACTTTTTGATCTATATTTACATTTGTTAAATAACATTCCCGAAAATGGTCATTTTGCTACTAGTTAATTTCTTATAGGTTATATTTTTCAAGGTGACCTTGACGGTATTCCAGAATTTTGTGACCTAGAAATATAAATTTATTCCGCTGTCCTGATTTTCGATGCCCGTAAAAGAAAATTCGCGATTTTTATTGCCCTTTTGATCACAATTTCTGAGGGCGTAGTCACACTCTGACTGTTCGATTCAATTTCAAAAACTTGACATGTGTGAAATGTTACTAATAATTAAAGGAAAGTGTACACATACCGAAAAAATATAGCTATTTATACCCAAAAACAAAAGTCAATACTTCTTGGTACAATTCAATTGTTTTGTTGAAAAATCCCCTGTAGGTTTAAAAATGTAACTATTTGACCGAATAATAGGTTTATTGTAGAAAATTCATCTTGTAGAATTCCACGTTTTTGGATGAGATTTTTTTCTTTATTGACTGAAAAATATTTCTGGTAGAAAATCCTCCTGTTTGTGGTTTCAAATTAAAATTTGTTTGGGTTAAAATATCAATTATTATTACATTTTTCATTGAAAAGTCAACTACTTAGTTGAAAGTAGAACTACTTGTTAAATACGCATTTCTTTGCTGATGGTTCATCATTTTAATTCAAACCCCTTTTGTTTTTTGTTAAAAAATTTAATGTAATGTTGTAGTTTATTGTTTAAAATGAAGTTTTCGTACTAAAAACGTGACTATTCCACGTTTGGTTGAAAATTTCTTTTTTTTCAGTCAAGAATTAATGCATTTCGTTAAAAATTCGTTTTTTTAGAAAATTAATCTCAATGGTTGAAGACTAATTTTTTTATCTAGGATTTTCAACCATTTTTTTGACAACTCGTCTTCTTCTTCTTTGGTTGAATTCAACTGTTTATGCTTTCAAATTTAAATATTCTTTGGTTAAAATATAAAAAATTACATTTTTTGTTTAAAATTCAACTACTTGTTGATGTAATTAAATTTTTGTTGCAAATTACTTATTAATTGGTTGAAAATTCATGCAATTTGTTCAAAGTTCGTCTTTTTTGGTAGAAAATTGATCTTTTCGGTTGAAAAATCACCGGTTTGTTCGAAAATTCAACTATTTGGTAAAAACATTTTTTTAAATTGAAGATTCATCATTTTAGTTGAAAATGTATGTATTTTGTTGACTATTTTTGTTGGAATAATATCAATTGCTATATTTTTCGTTGAGGATTCATCTATTTTGGTTAAAAATGTATGTACATATTTGATTAAAAAATCAACTACTGTGGTAGAAAGTTCAACTAGTTGAATACAAAATAAGGAAAAATTTCGTTAAAAATTAAAATCTTCTTTTGAAAACGGTTGTTTTTGGTTTCAAAGTTCATATCTTCTGCTAACAAAAAATGTCCGTAGAGGGTTCAGCTATTTTTTGAAAATTCTGTTTTGTTTTAAATGCTTTTTTTGTTGTAGAAAACACAATTTTTTCCTAGAAAATTCATTTTTTTGTTGGTAATTTAACTCTTTTGTTGGCAATTCGTCTTTTTTATTTGAAAATGGTAGAAAATTGAACTATTTGGTTGAAAATGAATTTTTTGTTAACAATTAATATTTTCAGTTTAAAAATTCTACAAGTTGGCTGAAAATTCGTATATTTGGTGAAAAGTGTAACTATTTTGGTAGAACGTCTACCTACTTGGTTGAAAAGTAACTTTTTTTGTTGAAAATGCATCCTTTCGGCTTGAAAATTCAACTCTTTTGTTCAAAAATGTTCTTTTTTAAAAAATTAATTTCTTCCGGTAAACCAATTTCATATTTTTTTTGCTAAAAATACAACTGTTTAGATGCAAAATTTGACTGAAAATTCTCTTTTGGTTCAAAATTCAACTTAGAAATTGAATTTGTTCTTGAAAAAATGATCTTTCTCTTTTCGCTTAACTTTGAACTCAACTCTTCTGTTGAAAATTCATCTTTTTTGTTGAAAGTTAACTATTTTGTTTGAAGCTTTTAACATTAAATGGTACAAAAGGTGTTTAGTCCGAAACTAGAAACATGTTGTTAGGCCCTGATATTTAAAATTGTTACCTGAATTTTTAAGTAGAGTCTTAGATCTAAAGAAATTTTACTTTTTGATTTAAATTAAGTTTTTATGAATTATCATTTAAGTTACTTTAAGTTACTTTATCTAGTAGCTGTAACTATGTTACTAAAAGAAAACTAATTTACCCAACACTAATAATTTCACAAATTTGTATTAAAATCGAACGACCACTTGTACACCCTGATATTTTTTATGTATACTAGCCCAAAAGGATTTTTAAAACTTATTTTACTGTTGAATTTTCAATTTTTTGTGCAGTCGAGCATGCTCGCAGTTGGTTGGGTAGTTTGCCAATCTCTGTGTGTACGTAGGAGGATCTTTGAAAAGAATCAGCACCAAGAGTCTGCCATCCACAAAAGAGTCTTGCAAATACCAGAAGTCCACCTCAAACACTTGTTGGCTCAGGTGTTAAATTTGAAGCCCCACTTCGTGTTACCTACCGCTCATTGTATAGCAAATGACAATGAAAAAGTCGATGTAGCTACAGAAACTGACTGGACACCATCAAAACCGTACGGACCACTCACCGCCGAAGAGGTGAGGATGCTAATATGCAGACATTTAATTTCATATTGATTCCACCCTCTTATAAATTCATATATTGTTATCTAGTCTGTTTCTTTCATTCCTTACGTTTGTTGTAATATTTTTTTAAATCTTAAAAAGTTATTAAGACCATCAGAACTCCATAACATTTTTTTATTTCTTTTGCCTTCCCTGTCTTCCTTTTAATTGTTATAAAAAGTTGGGAGTAATATAAAAAAATTGTTTAACTAAAAAAAAAGTGCGCTACCTAGGCGATTATCTTTTCTTGCATCCCGAAATTTTTGAATCAAAATATGAAATCAAGATTGATATAACATATTTGTATTTCATGTATTATATCAAAAATAACACAAATGCAAGGACAATATTCTGGATAATTAATGGCAATTTTTTAAGTCAAATGATTTTTGTTTAAAATAAATGATAACTGAGAGTTAATTCAATCGCTATTAATTTATCAATAGCGATCAGTTTTCGAAAATATCGACTTTTCTTAAATTTTTTTATGGATTGCATGTTTAAATCTAAAATTCGTTTTTTCTTGGAGTTTTCCACATTTTCACATGGAATTTACAATAGTTGAAAATTCAATTTATATTTTTCTTTTGACAAACAATGCTAACATAGTCCAAAATTGTTCAAAGATTCTATATTTTGTTCAAATTATAATAAATTTTGCTTGAAAATACTCATTTTTGATAAAATACACTAATTTAATTTATAACTGTTAAAAATTATGTTCAAGCTTGTAAATTTTACTCTTTTCATCGAAAATAATTGGATTTTAATCCAATTATTGTCGTTTAAAATTACTAATTTCATCTGAAACACCAATCTGAATACGTAAGGCTATTATGATTTTGTTTTAAATAACCGATTGCCTGTGAAAAACGTGAACATAACCTTAAATTGTTTTAAAATTACAAATCTTTTTTGAAATCTATATTGAAAAGCGCTAGCTCGACGTATAATTATACAAGAAAAAAATGTATCTTTTTTGAAATTTAACGATTTTGTTCTAAAACTATCGATTTCTGATGTTTCTGGCTTAAAGCGACAACATAACCTAAAATTGTGAAAAAAGTTGTTAATCTTTACAAATACCAATTTCCAATATAAAAGGTAAATGTAACCTAAAGTTGGGTAGACCTTACAAACCTTTTAAATGCATACATTATTTTTTAAAAAAAGTCATTTTCCTTATAAAAACTTTAATAAGACCGAAAAACATAAATTGTTGAAAAATTTGTTATCTTCGATATCTAATATTTTTTATTAAAAATGTTATATTAAAATTATTTTTTTATAAAATTACTCTGCAGCGAAAAGCAGAAATTTTTCTCCATTCGCATTATTTTTCCTAGGATTTTTTTTATTAAACAGAATTATTTGTAGATTTAATTTTCAATTTTAAGACATAAAAAAACCGCCCTTAATGAAAATCCAATCAGGTTTTCAAGAACAATAATTGTGAAATTCTCGAGACATTTCGTTACACCACTTTTTTGGATAGGATAATGTTAAAAAAATATTTAAACGGTTGGGTTTCCGAAAATGAAGAGATAACTAGGCCCCATTTTAAATAAGCCAATATTTATTATTTTGTTTATCATTTTACATAATTTGCGTCCAAAGAAACTTCCAGTGTGAATAATATTTATTGACTTTTCGCTCTCTTTTAAATTTTGGAAAATGTGTGAAATGCACGAGTTTTATTTAAATTAAACACTTCTGGTTCATTTTATGTCAAAGTTGTACATAAGGAAAAGAAAGTTCGCAAATGTTCAAATCATTTCAAAAAAGAAAAATGTTGTAATGTACATAGTTCAGAAGCTATTAACGTTTTTAAGTGATTTTTTAGTGAATAAAATTTTTAATATTTTCGTTTTCGCAAAATATTTTATCCTCTGTACATCCTATTTCAAAATTGCAGGAAGATGAAGTAAAGTATAATACATTATCTTCAAACCTGAAAAATAAAATAAATTAAAGTTAAAAATTAAACTTATTAGATATATAAAGAGTGGAAATCAAAAAGTAATATCGTGTCCCTGGAATATTATAAGCTTGCGTTTGGAGAAATAAATTTCTTAATTGTAGGGTTCTATCAACTTTATTTGCTCCAGTAATATCCTATCGTCCAATTAAGTATATTTTATTCCATATAAAACCAATTCGATTAATAATAATACCTTTTTTATAAATTTAAGGAGTTACATTATTTAAAAGAACTATTTTAATGAAAGTAATCTCGAGGTCAAGTGGAGTTTAGACCCTTTTCTTAAATAAGAACCCCTATTTTTGTGACCTTGGTAAGGTAAAAAATTGAGGTCAAATGTCTGAGAATCGACCAGATTTTCTCTAAAATACTTTATCTACGAAGAAATGGTTCGGAGAAAGGTTGACCCAGACCAAAGGGAATATTTCAATGTACCATCAATTTTGACCTTGAGGTCCATTTTCAAGGTCAAATGGGGGTAAGGCCCTTTCTTAAATGAGAACCCCTATTTTTGACTGCGGATTTGAAAAATATGGGTTCTCATTTTAGAAGAGGGTCTTACCTTCATTCGACCTTGACAATTTGCCTCAAGGTCAAAATGCCTCATGGTCAAAATTGATGATTCGGTCATGGTCAACCGTTGTCCGAACCATTTCTTCGTAGATAAAGTATTTTAGAAGATATCTGGGATTATAGATTAAAACGGGTCACCGTGTATATTAATTTTATTTAAATAATAATACTACTGTAATACTAATATAATACTATAATACTATAATGTATATATACTATAATACTACCCTATTTTCGTAAAAAAATCCCCCTTATTCCCCTGCTTCGAGATCATTTTGAGCTGCGAACTAATTTCTTATGCAAATTATGTTTTTGGTACAGATTTACAATTCTTCAAGCTAAATGACTATTGTTAAAAAATTATTTTTTAAATTAAAATTTTATTATGATTATGCAAAGAATATTGAAAAAAAAGAATTATGTTCTGCATATTCCTGAATAAATAAATTTATTAATTCAGTAATTCAGTCTCTAATAATGTTTTTTTTCATTATCTTTAAAAATGTTTAATTTTCTAGTTGCTTTATTTTAAACAAAGATTGCGTTTATTTTTATAAAATTTAGTGATCTGCCTTAAATATTTAAATTTAGGTACTTTTGAAATTGGATATTTTCAAATTTTCAGTACATTCAAAACCAAAAATACCAAAATTACGCCTTCACTTTAATTTACATGAAGTCTAGAAATATTTTATTAATATAAATATTTCTCATTCGAACAGACTTTGAAGGAAGCCGAAAACAAATTCTTTCACACTCACAGACTTGCAATGGGAGAATACGAACTGCGTTTGGGAATTATAGCTGCAAAAAACAAACGTTACGATGAAGCCAT
This sequence comes from Druon quercuslanigerum, assembly GCA_010014905.2. Classification (NCBI taxonomy): domain Eukaryota; kingdom Metazoa; phylum Arthropoda; class Insecta; order Hymenoptera; family Cynipidae; genus Druon; species Druon quercuslanigerum. Next base: position 8,699 of record JAAAKG020183106.1, read on the forward strand.
AAAAAATTTTGCGACTGGAGCTCAATTATCTTCTGCCGGAAGCATATTTAATCTAGGAATATGTCATGAGTTAGGACTTGGGACCAGTGTTGACACCAAAAAGGTAAGTGTTTAAATTTTTTCAACTTTGTAGATTTTTAAAGATTTCAAGCGAATTTCTAAACATTTTAAAAGATTTTTTATTTGGAATAGGAAATTTTTGAAAATAATTATAATTCTGAACTTGAACATTAAATAATTTTTGGTCATAAGAATTATCATTCTGATTTGAAACGAAGAATTTAGGTACAGAATTATAATTATGAATTTGAACAGGTATTTCTTTTTAATTCTCCCCTAAATCAGAGTTGAAATTATTTTCCAAAATTCCTCTTCTGTGTACAAAATTCTTGGTTTCAGTTCGAATTATAATTCTTTACGAACAATTATCTACCTTAAAGTCTAAATTATAATTATTGACGGACATCTCCTGTTCCAAATTAAAAATTCTACTTCTCTACGACAATTTCCTGTCTTAAAGTCTAAATTTTAGATATTAAGGAAAATTTCAATTATAATTCAAAAATATAGTAACTCCCTTTTTCTAAAACTTGGAAAGGGGAAGTTCCAAATCTTGAAAAATTTTTAGTTGCAAAAAAAAGAATGTTTCATTTCAGACAAATTCTGGTGTGCGAAATTCCATGTTCCAAGATCAATATTATAATTATTTACGAACATTTTTTATATTGCATTTATTTATTCCCCGTCCAAACTCAGAAGTAGATTTTTGTTTAAAAAATCCCTATATCAAGTTACAATTAAACTCATTTCTCAAATTCCCTGTTCTTAGTCAGAATTATAGTTATTTACAAAATCTTCTTTCATAATTAAAAAGTATAGTAACACCCTTTTTCCAAAATTTGGAAGAGGGTTGTTTTAAATATTCAAATTATGACGAATTCCGAAAGACAGTGAATTGAGTTTTTGACCGGAAATTTACAATATTTTAGAAAAAAATCTATCCAATCATTTAAAAGGTCACCAATTTAAAATGATGATTTCAATCATTCAATGTTATAATGCATAATTCTGAAATCTTTTACTTAAAAAATTTCCAATTTCAGTTAATTTCTTCAATTTAAAGAGTTTTAAAGTGCAGCTTTGAAGACTTAAAACAATAAAAATTAAAATATTGTAATATTAAAATTTTTTTATATAAAACGTTTTATGTTGCTCAACTGTAAATATAAATTAATTTGTGATGTTTAAAATTGAACTGAAGTTCTAATAATAAAAATGGAATAATAATTTATTTTACAAGACAATTTAACGTTCAAAATTTAAGTATTTCAATTCCCAAGCCTTAGTAGTTAAACAAATGTAAACGTCCGATTGAAACTTTATAAACTATTTTGAATTTTTAGATAATTTCAAAATAATAGTTTTTAAACGCTTTTATTAAATTTCAAATCTTATTCAAATATTAATCCATTTTTATGCCATTGCATTTGAAATTTTTGCGTTTATAAAAAGAAACTTTTTTTTTTTAATTTTTAGCAATATTTGACTCTTCTATAAAAATTATCAAGTACAAATAAAATATCCCAAACTAATTGATGATTAATGATTAATTAATGATTAATTTACAAAAAATTCGAGTAAATTTGAACTTTTAGAAAGATTCAAACTTAATTTAAAACTTTGAAGGCCTTTGGAGAAAAGTAATCGGGTATTCAGGAAGTCTTTTTAAAATTTCAGGATAAAAAAAAAAATGTTAGGAAAGATTCAAATAATTTTAAAAAATATTTAGAAGTTTTGCAAAAATGTAATACAATTTAAAAGTTGAAGATTACATTTTTTTTGATAAATTGTAGATTTTTAAATAAAATTTAAAAGGTCTTTAAGAATTTTTAAAGGTTTTAAGGTAATCATTTTTTTAAGATACTTTTAAAAATGTTAAATGATATTTTTTTATTAAAAAACATTTTTAAACGAATTTTTTAAAATATTTTAAAACAAAATCAAATTCTGATACATGAATAAAAATTTAATAATTATTGTGAAAATGATAGCTCTTTTAATTTTTCAATTCGACAATATTTACTTTAGTATTGTTCAATTGACAAGTGTTTAAAGCTTTTCTTTTATGCGTGTAAATTATCGAGCGTTTATAAAATATGAAACTTTTGTAAGAACAAATTTTTACGCTTCTATTATAACATTTGAAAATTTAACAGAACTCCACTTTGAGTGTTATAATTTCCAGTTCAGTTTTTATTATTTCAATATAAAAATTTTAAACCGGGAATTTTTCCCTTCGCTTAAAAGAGTCAACCTGAAAACGAAAACATTCTTTTTTGGAAATATCTAGTTTTGAAAGTGAATTTTGAAATTTTTTCAAAACATAATTCTTTAATAATATCAATAAGTTAGAAAGTGTTAAAAATGATAAAAATAGGATTAGTACGCATTTTTCTCAATTTCTTAAAATAAAAATATCTTAAACTACCCACCTGGAAATTTTAGAAAACCTAGCATTGTCAGGTTTTTTTAATATTCCCGCAAAACCTGGAAATGTCTTAAAAGTTTAAATTTTAGTTGAAAAAAAACATCTTTTTGATTTAAAATTCCACTATTTGCTTGAAAATTTATGTATTTCATTGAAAAATCAAATTTTTTGCTAAAAAATTAATCCTTTTGTTTTAAAAGTAATCATATTTAAAAATTAATATTTTTGGTTGAAAATTCAAGTATTCCAGTTAAGCGTTCATCATTTTGTTTGAAAATTTATCTTTTTGGTTGAAAATAAATTGAGAAGGTTTAAAATTATTTTTTTTTTACTGAGAATTTAATGATTCCATTTTTTGTTGAAAGTTATTTTTTTTAGTTAAAATCAACTATTTCGTTAAAAATTTATGTATTTCGTTGAAAATTCATGTATTTTTAACAAAAATGGTCTTTTCATTCCAATGGTCCAATTCCACTATTTAGTTGAAAATTTACGTATTTCATTGAAAAATCAAATTTTTTGGTAAATTTTTTATTTGAAAAGTAATCTTCTGCTTTGAAAATTCATATTTTTTATTAATTTTTAAAAAAGCAACTAATTGGTTACAAATTCAAACATTTTGTTGAGCAATCATGGATTTTGTTGAAAATTATTTGTTTTTTTTTGTTGTAGAAAATACATTTTTTTGGTTGGAAATTCCACTATTTGAAGCAGTTTAGTTTGTACTTAATATAGTACCTACATTGATTTGACCTAAGTATTCACTGAATTTTAAATATAAGATGTTTCAATTATGTTTTTAGTATTACTTAATCATTTTATTAAACGATGGCGCTAATATATTTAGGAATATCTTGCACTATAATTTGGCAACGGTTTCTGAATTAAACATATTAATTAAATCCATAGAAAGTAAAGAAAAAACCTAGTATTATTTATAATAAACTCACGAAATTGTTTAGATGTCCCGATTTTACTGTTTTAAAAAATGCGAAGTATTTGAATGGCTTCGTGCTATTAAAAATTAAATCTTGCAAAAAACCTGGGGTTATCAGGAAATTTTTTTCCACAATTTAAGTAGACACCCTGAAACTAAACTTTCTATGAAATTACAGGCGGCGAAATACTATAAAAAGGCTGCAGAAATGGGACATGCGAACGCGATGTACAATCTTGCCGTTTTTTACGCGCAAGGAAAAGGCGACTTTTCAATCGACTGCGACAAGGCCCGAACTTTATTCAAAAGAGCAGCAGATTTGGGACAGAAAGAAGCAAAGCATGCTCTCGAGTTGGAGGCGAAGCACCAGGTCAAAAATATTTCGAACGACGTTCTCTCTCTCTCAGAAAAGAAAATTTTCTCCCTAAAGAAAGCCCACAGTGCTATAAAAAGTAGCCTTAGTGAAATAGTAAAATACGAAGACACTTTTATCTCGAAATCGAGTGACAAATCAGGTTCTTTGTACATCGAAGAGCAACCAGATGGTGACAAAAATCCCACCGAGGTATTTTTGAACATGCTCGGAATTAACGAGCAACCTCTCGTCGATAATATTACGAATTCCTAATTTTAATGTTTTTGATCATTTAAATTTGTATTTCTTTTACGCGATCTCGTGCTGCAAATATCTAAAGTCGATGATGCCATGTGAATAGAAAGTAATATTGTCTACTGACTGATTGTAGAAAATAGGATTTCAGGCCCGTAAACTGTAGTCTTTTAAATTTTAAATGATGAGAATTTACAAAGACTGACTTGGACCTAAATCGAAAATCATAATCGTTTCGTATTCTCATCTTCATATGCTTCAAGCCTCGATAAATCTGTAACACAATTTTTCTCTGATCTATGTACTTAAAACTATAAATTGCATTGATTTCTGGGTCTCGTGCGAATTGCCATAATTTGTAAATAATGCGTACTCAGTAGGATTTAAATAAGTTGATGTAAATTAGTTATTGTTTTTCGTAGTTAGCGGTAAAAGTATGGAATTTCCACGTATTGCGTGACGCTTTTTTTAATGATTTTGGACTCAGCCCTCCCTCTAGTGGCAATTTGTGATACTTCGGTGAAACCCGCCCTCAAAGTATGAAAATGCTTTTAATGAAATTCTTCATATATTTTTTATTTCATTTGAGAAGATTGATCATATTTAAAGATTAACTCTGACGGCAGGTTAACAAAAAAATAGGAGCCTTCCATAAACTTCGGTACTGAATATGTAACTATTCGATTTTTAGTTAAAAATTTTTTAGTTAAAAATGCATATTTTTTGGTAGAACTGTTCCATGTTTGGTTGAATATTCAAGTTAGAAAATTAATCTTCGTTAATTAATTTTTAACCCTTTGGTTGAAATGTCGAACTTCTTTTTTAAATTCATTTTTGTTTGTTTGTTGAAAATTCATATCTTTGGTTAAAAATTTAACTATTTTGCTAAAAATCCGATTTTTGGCTGAGAATTAATTTTCTTTTCTGAAAATTTAATTACTCTATTTTTACTTAAAAACTGCTAATTTAAATTGAAAACTCATATTTTCTAGTTGAAAATTCATGTATTTTGTTGAAAATTCGTATTTTTTGGTAGAAAATTAATCTTCTTAGTTAAGGATTTATGCTTTTCGGTTAAAAATGCAACTGCTTGGTTGAAAATACATCTTTTTTGGTTGAGGATTCAATTATTTGGTTCAAAATTTGTCTTTTTCGTTCAAATCAACTAATATTTATATTAGATTACTTTTGTTTAAATATTAATTGTTACATGTTTTGCTGAGAAGTCATTTTTTCCTGTAGAAGATTCATAATTTTAGTTGCAGAAAACTTGTCTTTCTGGCTTGAATAGTCAGCAAGTAATTTGAAAATGAAAATTTTTTGTTATTGAAAATTCTGCTATTTTGTTGGAAAATTAAACTATCGAAAAATGAATGTATTTTGTTCGAACTTCTTCTATCTTTTGGTCAAAAATTAATTATTTATCTGAAAATTAAACTTCCTTTTTTGGTTGAAAATGTATTATTTACAAGTTAAAGGCTAAACTGCTTGGTAAAATTTTTTAATAATTTGTTGTAAATTAAGTATTCCGTTTTTTGCTTGAAAATTTAGGCTTCATAAGTTGAAAATTTGATTTAGTTGTTTAAACTTAAAATTTGGAGATTCCATTTTTTCTAATAATGTATCTTTTTGTTGAAAATTCATGTATTTGGTTACAAATTCGTGTTTTTTGGTAAAAATAATCATCGTTTTAATTGAGAAATCAAATAGGTATTTTATTAAACCGTTTTGTTGAAAAATTAATTTCTTTCTTTGTGAATTAATTTTCTTAACTGTAAATGTAACTATTACATTTTTTGTAGGAAATTGATATTTAAAATTTATCTATTCGAGTAGAAAATAAATCTCTTTTATTTAAGAAAAGCAGTCATATTGCGTTTAAAACGCATTTCTTTTCTAAAACATTCAAATGTTTAGCTTGAAAACTTTATCCTTATCTTGAAATGTCGACTACTTGGTTAGAAAATTAATATTATTTATTTAAAAATTTATACATTTTATAAGGATTTGACAAATTTGTAAAGTAATTTTTTAAACTGCTTGGTTGAAAATTAAGTCATTTGGTTAAAAAAATTAAGTATTTTGTTGAAAATCGGTACTTTCAGATTAAAAATTAATCTTTTATGGTAGAAAAGTCATCTCTCTTGGATGAAAATGAACTTTTTTATCGAAGATTCAACATTTCGGGTTGAAAATTCAAATGTTTTCGAATGAATGAATTTTTTGGCCTTAACAATTCAAAAGTTTTGTGGAAAATGCAAGTGCCATATTTTTTATATCAATAATATTTGTTTTTAATGTATCGATACAAATGAAATTTTTATTTTTTTAAATCAGAGAACCCCCTTCACAATGTCACGTAATGCGTGGACGCTCCCTACTATTTTAAGTACAGACAATCTTTAATTTTAGTGATTTTTAATTTTAAGTACAGGTAATTTTGAAGTGCAGTATTTCATTTTTGAATATTATATATTTGTATCAAACTTTGTAAATGAAATTTACAAATCTTTATTGATATTTGCGTCGAGGAACGGATACTGTACACTCCTATTCATTTGAAAAACATTACAAATATAGGAATAAGCTTATAAAGATCAATTTTGGTCGACTCGTAAATCGTAAACTTGTTCTAAACAAACACCGAAAGCATGGCAGGTTATTACCCTCGTTTATCAAGAAAACAAACTTTCAAAATCTGACCATTCGAACGAATTGTTACCTGTGATTTTTTCGTGCGTCAAACGCAATTTCTAATTATATCCTAATCTTTATCTAAAAGTGCATGTATATACTAGATGACTATAGTACAAAATAAAGTTACTGTAATTTTCTATAAATCTTTGTACCTTATTCTCTAGATCTAAGTATAACGAACATTTGTAAACTTTTGCGACAACGAGTCACAAGATAAATATAACTTTTCTCAAAATATTTAGTAGAAGTAAATCGCCAAAATCACGTAGAAATCGTGGCATAAAAAATATATTTCCGTAGAATTCATAATTGGTTTTAATTACCAATGAGCGTTACGCTTGTGTGCAGTCTGTTTAATAAAGTCGGTGTGATTGGCGAAGAGGTTGAGCTGTCTGTCGACGTCCATCCACCTGACATTGCTCGCATCGTCGCCAGCTTTCAAATAAATTTCGCCAACGGTACTACCGTCTTCGTCGTGAAAATTCAAGGCGACCGTTTCCATCCAAGCGTTGTCCGTATTTCTAGAATCATCGACGTAGCCTCTATAAACCTCATCTCCTCGATCAAAGAACTTTTTTAGAGCGAGTTCCATCTCTTCTTTTTCCTCGTCGCTTTTTTCGAGCGCGCTCAAGGCTTCTTCCATAAATTCCCGCTTCAAAGTTTCGGAAACTTGTTCTCCGGGATCTACCATGCCTCCAGGAATAGCCCAATTTTTCGAATCTCTTCGCTCTATTGCCACAAATTGGAGAATTGGTTTCTCAGTTTTTCGGTCAATTTCCAAAGCCCCGGTACTGTTTCGTTTCCAACGTGTTACAATTGGATCAGCCGCGTGATTTGGCCCCCAACGGCCCAAAAGTCCCCGACCGACAATTCCTGTTCGACCAATGGGATTCTGAGGCAGACCGAGATCATTTAGCTCATAGTTTTTTGTGTAACTTTCACGATTCACCTTGCCTGTTGAATATAAGGACTTTTCAGAATCAGAAAATTCAAATATTAATGAATGCGATTAATAAGAGGATGAATGGTTAGTGTTCTGAATAGTTTAAGTGCTCGGAGGAATTCTCACGAGCACGAGAATATGCTCTACCTTTATATGCTTTGACAATTTATGACCATTTTGAATTAGGATTTAAAAAATCGTTTCTTCTGTATGTATTATTAACAGACCTCACAGTCCCTGTGGGATAAAATATAGGGGCCAATGGGTGTTTTCCGACACACTCATAGGGTACTTTTTCGCGCTCAAAGGGTAACAAATCCAGGATGAAGTCGTAATACTTCAAAAAATTTAATTTAAATTTAAAAGAATTTAAATTAATTGGACAAATTTTTTATCAAAAAAATTATATTGATTTCCGCAAAATTTGAATGAATTTAGAAAAATTTAAGGTGAACGAGAAGGCGTCGATAAAATTCATACAAATTAAAGGCGATTTTTAGAAATCTCCAATGAATTGAATACAATTGAAGAACATGATTAAACTTCATTGCATTCAGGACATTTGAAAAGAGATTAGAAAAATTCAAGGCAATTCAACAAAATTTGACGAAATGCCTCACACTTTAAGGAAAATCTATGATTAATTAAATAAAAACTGTGAATATTGATAAAAAAAAAATCAATAAATTAGGTAGAATGAGGTAAGCTCAGAAGAATTCAAGTAAAACGCAAACATTTAAGAGAATTCCAATGAATTTAAAAGAATTCAGGGCAAATTAATAAGAATTCAAGGTAAATTTCAAAAAATATTTTCAAATCTCATCCAATCTTTAAAACCCTACCAATTTCTAACAAAAACAGTAACTAACGACTACAAAACAGTTCAAAATAATGCAAATTAATTAGACAATTTTTTTTAAATCGAAAAAATTCCATTGATTTCAGTAAAATTTGAATCATGATAAATCAAGCTGAACTTAAAAAGTAATCAAGTGAATTCAAAACCATTAAAAAATATGAAAAAAATTCATCAAACAATAATTGAAATCTTCAGAAGCCTCATAAAATCCTGTAAAATATTTTAGAATATTTTAAAAGCTTATAGATCCTGTATAATCGTTCCATATCTTCCGAAATTCGAGAAAATTCCTAATCCTGAAATACTTCAAGTGCTTTAAAGTCTTTTCAAATTAATAAAACTAATTTTTAAAAAAGTGCCTGGAATCTTTCAAAATTTGATAATATTTTCAATATTTTAAAATCCCTTGAAACTTTAAAAACCTCTTTAAAATTCATTATAATTGTTTAACAATACTCTAAAATCTTAAAAATCCCTTCAGATTATTGAAATCTATTAAACATTTCCCTGAATCTTGAAAATACCCTAAAATATTTCAAAATAATTCCAGAATATTCAGAAATAGGTCAAGAATATATATCGAATAGTAAATTATACCCTATAAGTAATTTATTGAAAGAAAAGTGATTTATAGAAATTCCCTGATCCGATCATATTATAAATTTTTTTTAAATTCCTTTCTGGGCTACACATTAGGACCCAAATCTTGAAAATAAGGTAATTTAGGGACGGGCTGTGAGGCTGTATTAATAATTGAATTATTTCGATTTCGCGTGAAAATTTATCGCTTCAAATTCCAAATTTACGTGATAAAATAAGTCAAAGTAATAGAAAACATATTATTTGCATTAAACAGTGCCTTATTCAGGGTTGCTACAATATCCCAATTTCTAAATTCTTCTAGGTATAATACCAACCATACACCTAGAAGATTAAAAATGTTAATGCAAAGAAATTTCGCTTCTAAACATATTTTAAACACTTTTTAGTTGTGCTTATCAAGTTAACAAAATGTTTAACACACAAATTAATTTTTAACCAAACAGTTAGTTCAATTTTCAACCCGAAGATTAATTTTTAACTAAAAAAGATTCATTCCTAACAAAGTACATGAATTTTCATCGAAACAAGATCAATTTTCCACCAAAATTAGAATAATTTTCAGTTAAAAGAATCAATCTTCAAAGAAAAAAATTACTTCTCAACAAAACAATGGAATTTTAAATCCAAAGGATGAATTTTCTACCAAAAAAAGATACAGTTTCAATAAATATATTAATTTTCAACTAAAAAAGATAAATTTACAAACAGAAAACATTTTAGCTCAATATGTAGTTAGATAAATAAATTTTAAACAAAACAAAAAAACGAGTTTTCAGCCAATTTATTAATTTTCAACTAAAAATATAAGTTTTCAAGCAAAAATGGAATGGTTACATCTTCAGTTAAAGAATGTAATTTTCAACGAAAAAGAAACATATTTTCAACAAAAGAAATTATTTTTTGATCACAATGTTGAATTTTCAATCCAAAATATAAATTGCTACCCAAACAGTGTGTTTTTCAAACCAAAAGATGAATTTTATTTCAACAAAAAATACGAATTTTCAACAAAATACTTTTTTTTCAATAAAAGAAACGAATTCTTAACAAAAAATAGAATAGTTAAATTTGCTAAAAAACAGATCATTTTTAACGATGAAGATTGCATTTCTATCACGAAAGGCAAAATTTCAACAAAGAATGAAATAGATAAAGGGAATTTTCAACTGAAAAAATTTAATTTTCGACGAAATACATGAATTCTAAACTAAAAAAAAATAAACTTTCTGCAAAAAATAAAACAGTTCAACTTTTAGTTAGTAAAATAAATTTTTAACCAAAAAGATAAAGTTTTAACTAATAAGAATACCCTTTTACAACAAATAAATGCTCAACTAAAAATATAAGTTACATTTTCAAAAAACAGTTAAAAGAAAAAATTTTCAACAAAATATAGGAATTTTCAACCAAATACTTAAATTTTCAAAGAAAAATATTTAATTTTTAATCAAAAATAGAATAAATAAATTTCCAGTAAAAAAACATTAATTTACTTCCACAAAAAAAAACGAATTTTTAAGAAAGCGGCTCATTTTTTAAACAAAGAGATGAATTTTCTATTGAAATGACGAATATTCAACAAAAAATTAATTTTTAACAATCAAATTTAACTTTCGACCAAATATTTAAATTTTCATTTTAAAAAATATTAGTTCTGAATGAAAAATGTAGTATTTGATCTCTCGACCACAAAATACTTTAATTATTAAGCAAAAACAGATGAAGATTTTTTAGTGACGAGAGAGGAAAAAATTCAAACAAACTGTTAAATTTTCTACTGAGAAGATTATATTTCTACCAAAATAAATTTTTTTGAAAAGACATACATGAATGTTCAACCATACAGTATCGAAATTTTAATTAAAATGATGAATCTTAAACTGAAGTGCTTGAAGTTTCAATTACAAAAATAATGTTCAACTAGAGGGATAAATACTTAACCAGATTATTTAAATTTTTAAACAAAAAGATGAATTTTCAAACGAAGATTAATTTTCTACAAAAATACGATTTTTTAACATGAATTTTCTACTAATCGATTGATTTTTTTTAAATAAAGAAGATCAATTTTCAACCACAAATGGAATAGTAAAATTTTCAGTAAACAAAATTTCAATGAATTTGATTAAATCGCAACTAAAATTATGAACCTTCTACTAGAATAGTTGAATTTTAAACCAACAAGATGAATTTTTAACTAAAATGATAAATCGTTAACTGGAATAGGAGAATTTTCCACCGAACTACTTTTAGAAATAAGAATTATTATTCAATTTTTTATACTGAAATTTAAAAAAACTAGGAACGCTCTCGAAAGAATTCCCTGACAATTCCAGAATTTCCAGGTAGGGTTGACATCCTGATCATGTTTTTGGCTTAAAAACTCAACATTTTAAATACAAAATTTTATTTATTGACTTAAAACTCGTTCTTGGTAGAAAATTCATCTCTTTTATTTGAAAATAGTGTCATTTTTTCGAAATAGTAGCAACATAGTATCATCGTTTTAAAAACAGTGTCAAATAGTGTGAATTATACGGTGAGCCCGAGGCCTAAAAAATGAATAAAAAATATGGTAATAACATGAACTTGGTCAGTCTTACCATCAACAGAATTCCATTTGGGCTCAAACGACGGATCATCGATCTCAGGATCAGCCCAAGGTTTACCTTTGAGAACAGGTGAATTAAATTCAACAGGCTTATACTCTGGGAATTCTACACTCCAGGGTACCTTATCTTCCGGCACCTCAAATCTCTGCACATTACTCGATGGATACAATCCCCTCGTACATTCGTGATGAATCATTTTTGCAACTCTACCACGCATATAAAATCTGCCACAAGTATCAGGTGCTCTTATCTCTCTTGAACTGTCAATAAAACTTTCTGATTGACAAAAATCGCAAGAATTAAGAGCAATCACTAATGTAAACAAGAAGTGGAAAACTCCTTTGATACGAGCCAGGGCTAACATCAATATCCTGTATTTTTCGTCTCCAAAGTCTGGCTATTCACTAGTTTTATAAATGCGTTAGTAACAAATGACAAAGTGAAATCAGCAATACTGCAAACAATATTTTATGGGCTGGGTCAGCAATTAGCCTTGACGACAACAGTGCAACAAAAACTACAATTCTTCATTCATTGGACACTTTACAGATTCAAAAGTTAGGTTATGTTCTATTGGACGCGCTTGAATTGTTCCTGCCAATTGTAAACAACTTACAGGAGAATGTTGCAGGACCACCTACGCTGTGTACTTTCGCTCTCCATAAAAACGAGTGCACACTCATCATAATTACTGTTTTTATTGCTTTCATGTATGCAAACAACGCACGTGAAGACAAATTTACATGCAGATGCAGTCTTACCAATACAGCAGCATAGACCAATCACAGTCTGCCATTAGGTAGCGCTATTGGTTCGAGTCAAAGTTCCGGGAAAATTAACTTTTTTTTTAATGAATTTAGGTAGCAATCACATGTTACCTAATATTATTTTCGACCTTTTTTCGACGTTATATCAATAAATAAAATTGATTTTTAAGATGATGTACTATCTAGTAATAAATAAAACAATATTTTAATGCAACACTAAATGCTTTTCCAATATTTTTGCATAGTCATACAAATGAGGGGCCGCATCGTATAAGGGCGTATAGAATTTTCTCGTGCGAAATCATAGTCCCCTAAAGGCTTCAAAACAAATTTTGGATTAAAAATTTTTGAAGGACATATCTGGACGTGAAATTGTATTGTGCATATTTTTTCATCTAGACAAAAACTTGTAACTTTTTTAGTTTTCGAAATAAAACCAAAAAACTGACTTTTTTGAAATACTTGCTTTTAATCCGTTTTTTACTTCACCTCGTGCTCAGTGCTTCAGTTGTTTCAAAATGTTTAATGAAAATTTTAAGGAATGTGCTATGATAGGAATTAAAGACCGTTGTTTTCAAAAATTATTATTAATTTTTTTCTCTAGCTCGGCGCGAATCGAACACTTGTAACTTCCAGCGTTTCGTTTAGGGAGGGAATTTTGAGCAGGCAAATACTTTTTGCGACAAAAATGCGGAGAAAGGTATAATGAAGTTTTTTGGAAAGTTTCAGATCAAAATATTTAAAAATTTAGGAGTAGTTATGATTTTAGTGAACGTCAGCGCTGGAGTTTTCGAGATTACTATTCACTCCGCTGCGCCATGTTCTCTCGCTAGAGAGTTTTTGCTTATGATATGATCTTATGAAATATTTTTGTGAACAACAGTGAAACAAAAATAAGTTAACAAAATATTCATGAATTTTATTTAATTTTGAATGTACTTTCCGGTTCCTTTAGATTTAAATGTAGGATACTTTAATGTACACCTAATGTTTACACCGACATTCGGCTTAACTCGTAAGCGACCTTGAACATGCATTTTGAAAACAAACCTATGCACAAATTTTCTTAAACTTTTTCTAAATCTATTTCAAAAATAAAACAGATCAGTTAGTCCTCAACTATGCTCTGGATAGTGCACATTACATTAAATTATAAGCTTAATAAAGTTGAATATCTCACGAAAACTCCAGCGCAGACGTTCACTAAAATCATAGCTACTCCTAAACTATTAAATATTTTGATCTGAAACTTTCCAAAAAACTTCATTATACCTTTCTCCGAATTTTTATCGCAAAAAGTATTTGCCTGCTCAAAATTCCCTCGCTAAACGAAACGCTGGAGGCTACAAATTCTCGATTCGCGCCGAGCTAGAGAAAAAAATTAATAATAATTTTTGAAAAAACGGTTTTGAATTCCTATCATATTTTCAATCAAAGGACATCTTAAAGCACATTCCCTAAAATTTTCATTAAACATTTTCAAAAACTGAAGCACTGAGCACGAGTTGAAGTAAAATACGGATTAAAATCAAGTTTTTCAAAAAAAGTCAGTTTTTGGTTGTACCTCGGAAAATAAAAAAGTTACAACTTTTTGTCTAGAGGAAAAAAGATGCACAATACTATTTCACGTCCAGATATGTCCTTCAAAAATTTTAAATTTAAAATTTGTTTTGAAGCCTCCAGGGGACTATGATTTCGCACGAGAAAATTATATACGCCCTTATACGATCCGGCCCCTCAAATATTGAAGTTACTTAATGTAATTACTAATTTAAATTCTAAAACTTCTTTATAATACCATAAAGAATACAAAAATATTCAAATAATAATACAATATCAAAATTTCAAATAACTATTTATTTGATAAAAGTTTTAGAACACTTAAATTTGAGCTGAAATGAAATTCAGAGAACTAAGAACATGAAAAGAAGTATTATCAGTTTGTTTTCTAATTGATACAAATATAATTTTTATAAGATTTTTGAGAAAATTAAAAAAGATGTTTGAATATTTCAGATGTGTCGAAAAAGAATCTAGAATATTTTAAAGATTTTATTTTTATTTTATAGAATTTTACTAATACAAATGACTTCCAGTTTTTAAACATTTAAAACCTTTTTAGAACGTCTTAAATTCTTTGAAAAATGTGAACTGACAAATTTTTTCATAAATTTTGAAAACTTATTCAAAATGTAAGAAAATTTACTTATAATCTTCTATACTTTCCCAGGAAATTTTCGAAAAATTGTTTATTCTCTTGAAACATTTCAAAATTCTTTAAACGCTCCTAAAGTTAATTTGTTAGATCTTTAAGAATCTATATTTCTACCAATGTTTTAAAATTTTTCAATTCTTCTAAATATTTCTTGAATTCACTCGATTTTTTATTTTTCTCACCAAGTTGAAAGTTTTTGCTTTAAAATCTTCTACATTCTGTTTCAAAATTATATGATATCGTTTGATATGTACCACATAAAATGTTTACACGATTCTTACGAAAATTCTTTCTTTGACCTTGCTTGACCTTCTAAACCTTCAAATCATTAAAAATTATTCAAATTTTTTCTGATTTTATTTTAAATGCTGCAAAATTAAAAAAAAATCCTAAAATCTTTTAGATTCTTCCTTGGCAATTAAAAAAATTTCAAATATTTTGAAATCTTTTTAAATAATCTCTTGGAATTAACTTTTCAAAATGAAACATTATTTTAATTTTTCCTAGTAATTTTAAAAAATTTATTTCATTTTCTTGAAACCTTACAACATTCTTCAAAAATCTTTACAAGTTTTAATTTCTTTTTGAAACATTTCAAAACATTTTTTCTTAACTTTAAGAAATAAATTAAAAATTTGTGTAAATTTTTCCATTTTTCTCTTAAAATTCATTACAAAACGATCTTTACAAATTTTTTAATGAATCTCAAAAATATTTTTTACATTCTCTTTACTTTAATTTAATTTGCTTATTCTTAAGGTTATTTTAACGAATAAAACAAAAGTTACGCGTCATATCAAAACATAGTCTAGAGAAAATTTGTAGATGAAATTTAGGAGAACCATTTTTTTAAATTTACATTTCATCCTTTTTCAAAAAATTTAATCTTTCCATTTTTTAATATTATTTATATATTGTCATAATAATAATAAGAAATTATTAATTTTGTTCATGTTTAAGAAAAAGACCGCACAATCTACCAGAAAATTCTTTATCACAAATTTGTAGATCTTTGTTAATTGAACAACGGTTGTTCCATTTATTTTTTTCGTAACTTGTGTTGTTTTTCCAACAATTGAATTTTTTTACTTTTGATGTTATTTTTGTGTTTGAACCAAAAACTACCCGTCCTGATGAAAAATAATTAAAAACAAAATTTGAAGATTTTTCTTAGGTTTACAACTCTTCTCCATTCACTTTTTTTAAATTTTTCTCTTTTTTCCAAAAATTAAAAATTTTATTTTTTACGATTCAAGCCAAAACTACCAGTCCTACCAATAAAAATGATTGGAAGCGAGGTCGTGAGTCGTTGTTTATTCCTAATTTTATTTTTAACCATTAAAACGAAAACTACGCCTCCTATCAAAAAACAGTTTAAAGAAAAATTGTATGTAGATATAATTTAGACTAAAAATTTTGTTACTCAATCAAAATTAATTTTATTATTCTTTGTATGTTATTTTTACATTTTGATCATAATAAAAAGGTATTGTTTTTGTTTACTATTGAAACAAAACCAACGAGTCCTATGAAAACATAATTTAAAACAAATTCGTCCATGTTTTTTGGATACACAACTCTTATCTATTTATTTTTTTCGTAAATTGCGTCATTTTTTAAAAGTTTCAATTTCTTGTAAAGGCTTTTTCCTCCACTCACTGAACGGAGGTTTTTTATGTCAGGATAAATAAATCTAAGTTCTGTTCGTTACCATAATTAATGATGTTTTTCTTTGGTTAACCTCTCTCCTCCAAATCCGAGCTTCCTTTTATTCAAAATATAATTTAATTACAAAACCATTTGGTCCTTCGAGCCGGATTGGAGGGGGTGTTGAGCCTTTGAGAAATCGAGTGGCGGATCATGGTTGTGGTGGTTGTTCACCATGCAGAGAATTCTTAATTTACGATTAATGCGAGTTCATGTTGATCTGTCTTTAATAAATAAAGACTTGTGAGCTTCACATACTTTGAAGCATTGTCCATTTCTCCGTTCTATTTCCTTGTGTTGTGTATTGTGGGATAAACTCCAGTTCACATTAAGCGTCGATGAGTTAACATGGCGCCGGTAACTTTGAAAGGGTTAACGGCTCTTCAAGAGTCTCGTATGACAGAAATTGAGCGGATACATACGCGTTTCAACGGTGGTACTTCGGGAAGCCATACACGCAGTATTGTTGAACAGCGACTCGCGTCTGTTGCAAAAATTTGGGAAGAGGTTCGCGCGACGCATGCTGAAATCATTGTGAAGGAAAGTGCC
>JAAAKG020183117.1:0-25685 GCA_010014905.2 Druon quercuslanigerum
TTTGTTTGATTTGGTTCAGATTTGCGACCTGTAGGTGGTTTTGAACGAAATTATTGCTATATCCCCAATGTGCGCCCGTTGGTCGAGCCGCGTGCACAGCATGCTAGAAGAATGTGCCTGCGAAGCGGGAATTTTTTTTAGTTTCTTATTACACATAAACATCGAATCGAAGGAATAATAATCAGAAAAAATTATTTCTTTGGCACTTCTAAACTAATATCATATTTTTTAAATAACAATAGAACAGCTCTAAACATAAATGGTTAGGGCCGTGCCTCAATGTTGCTCAACTTTACGCAGTTACCATGTGAAAGGAATCCTTATGTGCAGAGTTATGTACCTGGCAGTAGGATTTACTCTGGCAGAAAGAGCTTTGGACCTGACACGAAGAGGTGGATCAGTGAGAAGAAGAGCCTTCTGAAAAACTTATTTCTTTCCGAAGTATAAGAATTTTTGGAACGAGAATCACCAGAAATTGATTCGTTATTAGGTAAGCACCCAAACTGTAAACTTCTGAATGCAAAAAAAGAAAAAAATGTTGTGAATGTGAATTGGCATTTAAAAAATTCGCCATGAATAAATGGACCCGCTTTTCGATATATAATGTAGGACATTGGTCATCTTCTCATTAAAAAATCCTGAATAGTAAGATCTAGAAAATATCTTTTAAGGCATAATTTTTAATGATGCAGTTTTTAAACGGCCGCTTTACTTATTTTTTTGATATTTTTTTTACTGAATTCGAATTAATCCATTAAGCTCTCTACCTAATGTGTTCCGTCATGAAAAACATAAAATAGCTCCTTCTTAATTAAAGTCCTCGTTTCAGTTGAGATTTAAGATCTTGCACCGGGAAAGAGAAAGATTAGCCAATACTAATATATAAGTAACTTATTATAAACAATTACAAAAAATAGAACTTATACACTGCCTGCAGTTGGCGGAAGACGAGCTAGTCCTTGTTCAGTACCTTAAAATAAAGGGATCAGATTTATTATAGGCCAAGGTGTTTTGAATAAACAGAATTTTAGAAATAAATATAATTATTGCTTACCGGTAATTAATATCAATAGAGAGTAGATACGGTCCAGGTTGCTACAATTACCAGCTATCTCTTTTTTATCCGTTTTTATTGTTGGGCTTAATAAGTGCGATGTCACTTAGGGCCGCCATTCCTTCTGCAGCTTCTTTTACGGCAGCTGTGTGGTTTTTTACGCGGTTTGCTGTCCGTTTTCGGTGGGTAAGCAAATTTTTGTAGAAATGAGCTGTCTGAAAGAGGTGGGGGCTTATATTCTTTCATATAAACATTCTATTCGTTATCCCAACGGATAACCCCATGGTATTCTGGTCGCAATCCTCTGTGAACCCAGTTGAGTTGCTTTGAATATTTGTTAGATATTCGTCTATCGTTTCGTCCTTGCGCTGAGTTCTAGTTTGAATTAGCTCTTTTACGCTTGTTTCGAAATCTTCATCGCTAAAATGAGAACGGACTTATTTTTTGAGTTTCCGCTAATTGTAAAATTCTTGTTCGTGGTTTCTGAATTATTTTTGCGCTATTCCGTTCAACAATACCGGCATTTCTGTCATTTTTGTCAGAAAACTAGAGACTAAGCGTGTTGCTATCATCGAACACTATTTTCCAACTAAAAATAATTTTTCCTACGTCTCTGTTACTTTGTCTCCGTCTTGTTGATGACGTTGCACTATGAGTTCTTACTCTTTCAGAAAAGCGTTCCCTCACCAAATCCCTATGAAATCCTAAGCGCCTTCTTCGCGCATATTGAGTTTTATTAAGAAGTGTTTTCCAGATTATTTCTCAGTCCGACTCTGTTTACATTAAAAGACTATTTTGTTTCCCTTAATTTAGTTTTAGGCAAGGTGCTGGTTGAGTCACAACATGTCGGGTGTAGGTACAATATCGACCGCAATTCTTATCTCAAATGTAATTTCAACATTCGTTAACTAGTGACGTAACGGTATTTGATCTGAACCGATGATTCTGGCTCAACATTTGCCTATGCATTGGTTTCTTCGGTGTTGCGCAAATTAAATTTAAAAAAATTGAGTTTGAAAAGTTTTATATTGAATTTCAAAATAAATCTTGCCATTACGCGACAACGCAATTGTTCTGAACTTAAAATTCTGATGAAACAAAGTTTCAAAGTCTTTTCGATCACTTTGCGACAGGTCACGAAAAAAGGTTAGCTGAGACAATTTGCCTCAATTTGTGTGAAAATATCGGAAGATGTTTAGAATTTAGTGGGAGAGTTCGATCAGTCCCTTTCAACATCATTTTTGTTAGACTGTTTCGTTGGACATAAAATTTTTTATTTAAAATCTTAAACTTTGTTTTGTTGAACAACGAAGCTGTTTTGGGACACCTGTGAAATTGAAATATCATTATACAATTTCGTATTGTAAAACAACTGTTATCGTTTTTGTATTGTTTAGCATCCACCATGCCAACGATTTATGAGCAAAAAGTGGGCTTTACGAGAGAAAAGAGGAACCAGGAGAACATGGTAAATGTGGTTGATAGTTTTCGAAAAAAAGAAATAGGAGTTAGAGAAGCTTGTCCATATTATGAAGTTTCTTATATAACTCTACGCGATCGATTGCAAAACTTCCCTAAAATAAGTCCTGGACTGGGCCCATTATTTTAATTATTATTTTAAAAAATTGCAATATTTTTATCCTTTAAAGAATTTTGTGCTGTTTACAAATTTCGAAATTATCATATGCTTTTAGTGAGAAAACCACCGACAGACTCTAAAAGACAAAATTTTTGAAAATGATCCATCTCCCCACCCTGATCCATCTCTCCCGCGATTTTGAGTTTTTTTTTTTAAATTAAGAAAAAATGATTTAAAATCAGATAATTTGCTATATGGATGCGTAGGTACTTTTGGGGTTTTTCTACTTTCATTCATTTTTCCCAATACCTTTGTCGAGCATTTCTGAAAAGCGTACAATTAAATTTCGGTTTATTACGACAATTTTTCGGCAAATGTTTCAATTTTTGTCATTCTCACGCATTTCCTTATATTCATTTTACTCGTGTCAAATGCGTGCAAATTATGTGAGTCTTATCCACTTCTCAGAGTTTGCGTGCTTGAGACGATTTTTGTTATCCTTCGGTTGTGGGTGACTTGAACTCAGACGTGAATATTTATTTCTAAAATAAAACAAACTAGGTTTCGCGAATGTTAATTTTGTTTGACATTTGTTGGGCGCCAGATGAGAGGTGGTTGAATTCCGGTCTTTTCACAACTTCTAAAAAGTTTCCAAAGGTTAGAAGAAAGAGGAGGCACTACAGAGTTTGTTTAAGGTTAAAACCTCGAGATGAATAAAAATAAAATGTAATTTTGAGTACTAATATTAATTTACCAACATAAAATGTATAAAAATACTGTATTTCTTCATTTAATTGACCCTAAAAAGAAAAGACGTTTAGAGAACCCAGAAAACCCTAGATTTTACATATTTCCCCTACGCTAGGGTATAATTCTGACACGTGGGGGAAATTCTGTCTAATGTCTAATTTTTTAACTCTAAAAATCTAATTTATTAATTTCTAAAAACTGTCCCTGTCTGTTTCAACCAAAAAACATTTAAATAATTTAAAACTAAGCGCGCCACTTGCTTTACAAACACAAAAATTATTGTTAAATCTTTGAAAAAAATTATCTCTGCCACTTTCCGACGTTTTTTTCAATGAAAAAAAGCGTTTCTAAAAATTATTTAAGGGATCTCAGCAAAAATTAATTAGCTTTGACTTAAAGAGTCGTCCAAATAGGAGATAAATGGTAAATCATAAATTGAACTTCGAATTTAGGTTAAAAAATATTTATATATTTGTAGTTTTATTTGATATCAAATCTTCTTTTAACATTTTCTTTAAATTAACGGTGTAAACGATTATTCTCTTGAGGGTTTAGATACTGTACTCTATAGCTCTTCATGATTGCGCTATTGTGTCCTACTGGAGTTTCCTTTATTTCGTCTTTGGTCAATTGGGTAACTATGCCGCTTCGCATGTTTATTTTGACCCGTCTGTATTGATCACCAAAATATCTGTATATTCCAACAAGTACACTATGACTCTGAAATATTGCAAAGACATCACCATCGGATGTTGATAATACAATTTGTTCACGGTTTGGCACAGGTTCAAAGAAGTGCCTTCTTGTTAACATTTTAATTAATTTTTCGATAGGAAAAGTGCACTTTCGAAGTTCGAATGTCAAGTGATGATTCTTCATGGAGATAAGCCGAATAAAATTAAGATTTTCAAGACCACAACCACGTCCGTCTGGAGAAGGAAGCTTTATAGATAGAGCTATGGACCTGGCAGGAGGATTATGTCTTGCCGTAGGAGATCTGGACCTCACACGAAGAGAAGAATCCTCAGGAGGAATTGTAGGCCCAGGATAATTAAGTCTTTCGGAAGTAGAAGAGGAAGGTCCGGCTAGAGCAAAATTTAAATTAGAGCAGCTGTCATATTCTCGCGCGAATAACTTGGCTAGTCAGCCCTAGTCAATATAGTTGAAGGGGTTGGTAAGATTCTAAAGACGCCGTTAATAATAAAACTATATAGCTCTAAACTATTAGGATAAGACGTTACTTCCTAAAATGTGTAGGCATTGTCCTCTACAACAAAAATTATTAAACTTTTTATAAGAAATGTTTTAATAACTCTTAAATTTTCAAATGGGTTAGTATTTCTAAGGATTTCAAGATATTTCTAGGGATTTTCTTAACATTAGAGAGTGCCATAGAGTTCTAAGGCAATTAAAATTGTTTCAAGGAGTTTTGAAGAATTTCAGCATATGTATAGTACATTATGCGGCGAGGTGCTCAACTCATACGAGGTGCAATCGCCCGGTTTCCCCGAGGTGCATATACTATTTTATCTGCTAGTAGAGGGAAACCAGACCAACCAAGACTAATCAAAACTCGCCGAGATGACGTTAGAAATAAGTGACGCCATGTTGTACAAAGAGAGTAAAAAAAGAGTAAAAATTACACCGCGCGTAAAAATAAAATATATGGCGACACATATGCTTTTCTCTCTTTCTCTCTCTCCCTCTCGCTGTGAAAGAAGGAGAGGATGACTTAAATATTCAAAAAAGAGGAGCATAATCAAAAAACAGAAGCATAATCGGCCGTTTCCCTCCTGAAAACAGGAGCATAATCATCGAGTTTCCCTCTACTAGCAGATAAAGATATTTTATAGGATCTCTTAAGTATTTTAATGATTTCAGGGCATTACCACATTTTCGAGGGCTTTTTTAATAAATATAACAGATTTAGAGGGCTGTAAATGATTTCAAAATAGTTCCGAAGCTATAAAGGCATTTTGAAAGATTTTAGAGGATTTCGAAAATTTTAATGAAATTGCAAGCAGTTTTGAAGATATCAACTGAATTTGTAGAGGTTAAAATAATAATTTTTATAATATTCTGTCTATTTTTTACATTAATCTCTTTAATTCTTCAGGAAATGTATTAGAACGGTACCTTATAATTTTCACGAAAACTTTTCTTCAAAATATTGGGCATAAGGTTTCATGAATATGGACTATTTTGTAGTGCAAGAGATTAAAAATAGTTTTAAAGTTTATTAACTAACACTTTCCTTGTTAATTTTTGTTTTTACTATGGTTACCTTGATGATCCGCATGTTCATTTCGCATTCCAAAATTTTTCAAAAAGTCTCTCTCTTTGGACGGCATACCTGCTGATATTTCTGTGAAAAAAAAACAAATATATCAATGAGTCTTTAAAGAAAAAAATGATTTTGAAATAGTAAAAGTGCAGTTTTTGTATTTGATTTAATAAGAAACCTATATCTCGGACAATTTTGTTAAAAGAACGGGCTTGTGAAAATTTCAAATTTATGTAGTCAACAATAAAAAGGTAGAGTAAAACTATTGAATCGGTTCGCTACCTTCATCAATAGAGCCTATTTATATGAAATTACTTTTTCTCCTTCAGATACATTATTTCTTAAAAATGTACGCAATTCTAAACGTTTTCAGTTTTGAAAAGAAAACTCTTGTGTTTCAGATCAAAATTTAAAAAATCCGGGAATGAGCAGCAAAAATTAAATGTTAGATATAATAGTTCTGTCAAACTATCATATTTAAGTAGCAGCGAAATAATATCAGTAATAGTAATTGTTGATTATCATCTACGTTACATAGCATAAAATGTTTATTTTTGGGATTCAGGAATCTCGCCATTGTATAGTTATTTCATCTTAAGAAGCCCAGATAATTTATGCTGACACTACACAATTTCTAAACAAAACGATTTCCTGGTGCACCACAGCTCTTGCGTCAATTGGCACAGAAGTTAAACTCTGAGCAATGCAGGGTGCATATGTGCTTAAATCTAGAATCAGTTTTTAAATATTAATTAAGCAATGTATTGTGTGAATACAAAGAAGTCAAAGAAAACCTAAAAATATATTGTTTAATTATACGTTTTATACTATTATATTTACCAATAGAATTAGAGATGATTGTCACAGTGATGATTAGAGTACAAACGGCCGCCATGTTTTCCAAGTAGAGGAAAAACTATTGCAGATTTCGATCAAGAATTTCGTTAGTTGTATGAGAAAGGAATATTCCAATGCTTTATTATAGATTATATATATTCTATTTTCGTTATCGTATAGCGAATATACTTCAAGGTTATTGTTATAAGATGCTACATTTGATTAGTCAGTTTTTAAAGATAAAAATTTCTTGACTAAAATGATTAAAGCTAGGTATAACATTCTATAAGTCTTGAATTTTTGTTTTGAAACATTTCCCGTGATATATTCTTTTTAAAAAATATCAGAAATACCTCCAATGGAGGCTCTTTAAAGGAGAATTGTCAGTACTCTTTTCCGATAATTTATTTAAAGGGATTCGAATTTAAAATTCAGTAATTTTGAACAGAAATCTCATCAATCTTAATTCAAAATATTGATCCAGTGACTTCAGATAAAACTTAATGTTACAAGAAATGATTCTATTTTTAATTCATACGATTGTTTTGACATATAAGAAAAGCATATATCTTTAATTGAAGATGTTCTCATTTTTTAGTTTTTAAAATCTTATTTATTTACTGTTGAAAATGTTCCTGTCTGTTTCACATAAAAAACATTAGCTTCATTTACTAATAATTTCGCCACTAATCTTACAATTCAAAAAAAAGCTTTTCTATTCTTTTAGGCTTTGAATTTTAGTTTCTTTAATTTGAAAAACGGCACTTGTACAAGAAAAACATTGATCTAAAGGGAAATTCCTGCAATTTGTTATGACAGTTTACTCAGTAATTTAACGCTTTTGAACATAAAAATTTGTTTTCTCTAATCAGCTTACTGCTTTCGTTTTATGCGTTTATATCATCTGCAATTCGGGCCATTTTTACGTCTCTTGTAAAAAATTTTAAATACAAATTTTTATTGTTTTTCAAGGGATCCCCACCTTCCGAGACACGCTGAATCCTAAAAACAAGTTTTTACGGCCTTCTGTCCAGAAACACAATAACTCTCGAAAAAATCAACAAATAAAATCGATCTATGGCACGCTTTGTTTAGGTCTTAAAGGGAAGGATGTGTTCGATAATTAGAAATTTTGGATAAAAATTCAAAAAGTGGGAGCATTTTGAAAATTTTTTTGATAACTATTTTCTGAATTTTATAATTTTATGGACAGATACTTGTAGCATTCAAAAAGAGGAAAAATGTGTCCTGATGACTTGTTTTCGATGAAAAGAATATTCTCAGTTATAGTATTTTCAAATATTTAAAAATCTATCGAAAATAAAAATGCTAAGCTGTACAACGTATGATATGAAAAAGCTTCAAAATAAGAAATGTTTACTTTTTGAAAGCCCTACAAGATTATAAAAAAAATTTTTTGGATATTCTGGGAAAATCGAAAATTAAAGTTTATAATGCACAAAAAGTAAAGAAAAATAAAAAATTTAATTTTTGGTCCAATTATGCATGATATGAAAAAGATGAATTAATAAAAATTGTGACCCAAAAATAGACCTACAATCACTTCTTGATAGGACACGTACTTATTGCGTTATTCGTATAATATAACATTGAAAATAAAAAAAGTTAAAATTTGTGGACAAATGAAGAACCCCAAATTTGACACCATAAAATAAAAATTTTGAAACTAAACAACGAAAATACGAAAAAAGTCTCAAAAAGAAATTAGAGCTGTTGAAAAATTCTAAAAGACGCCTTCTAACTATTTTCGAATAAGCCACATAATTTTTTATTTTTTTTATCGTAAGTAATATTTCACAAATCTAAAATTACAATATTACGCCAAAACACGCGAGATGCGTAAAAAATTTAAAAGAAGATATGCAGTTACCAGGAAAAGGAATCCTTATGTGTAGAGTTATGTACCTGGCAGGAGGATTTACTCTTGCAGAAGGAGATCTGGACCTGACACGAAGAGGGGGAGCAGCAAGAGGAAAAGCCTTCTGAAAAAAATTATTTGTTTGTGAAGCAGAAGGAGTTCTGACACGAGAATAACTGATTCGACGTTAGGTAAGCATACAAATTGTAAACTTAGGACTACAAAAAAGCGGACTAAATTCTGTTAATGTAAATTGATATTTCAAAAAGTCGTCATGAATAAATGGATCCGTTTGTCTATATTTAATTTAGGGTAGTGGTCATATTCTCATTAGACAAACTTGTCTAGTGAGTTCTAGCAAATATCTTTTAAGGCAATCTTAAGATTTAACATTCATCGTGACTACAAAAACAATGTGGGTCTATTTAAACTCCAATTTTATATGTTAGTCAGGTTTTAATGTGGCTCTGATTTTAATAAACGAAGTAAAAAATTCTAGGAAGGAACTGTTCGTATCTTAGTCAGCCGATATGCTAAAATATTTTTAATTTTTCACTAAGAAAGATGATAATTATAGCCGGTAAAACCTCTCCTTAACTGCAAACTGCGTATGCCTGATTTCTGTCGAAGACGCGACGCGATTGTGTGCAGCCAGTGAGTCACCATTTAGCAACAGCTTTTATTACCGCTGAACGAAGACGAAAAACTTCGTGAGTTAGAAGAAATTTTAGTTGAATGTTCAGAATTAAGACATTGCAATAGCAATAAACATTAAACATTGAGTGTAGATGCTTCTATAGATGCTTTAGAAACACTTTTGTAACAAAGAAATTTAACCATCGCATATGGAATAAATCCTCCCAACAAGAATAAGAATTGGTTAGGAAAATAGACTTAATCAATGTCTAGTGTCTCTTATTTCTTCGTTTTATTGCATTACCTCACGTATATTTAATAATGCAGTTTTTCAACGGGTGCTCTATTTATTTATTCGATTTTTTTCAAAGTTTTGGCTGAATTCGAATTAACTCATTAGGCTACCTACCTATTGTGTTACGGCATGAAAATCATAAAATACGTCCTTCTTAATTAGATTCCCCGTTTCAGTTGAGATTTTGATCTCGTGTCGGGAAAAGGAAAAATTAGCCAATACTAATATATATGTAATTTATTACAAACAATTACAAAAAATAGAATTTATACACTGCACTAAGTAGACAGAAGACGAGCCAGTCCTTGGCCAGTACCTTAAAATAAAGGTATTAGATTCATCATAGGCCAAAGTGTTTAAATAAACGGAATTAGAGAAATTAATATAAATATTGCTTACAGGCCATTAATATCAATAGAAAGTAGATACGGTCCACGTTGCCACAACTGCCACTTGTGACCTCTGTGAGCAAACTTCTAACTAAAATATCTCCAGTTTAAATAGATTCAACTCCATTTTTTCCGAGTTGTAGCCCAGAGTCTCGCAAAAATGCATGTTGTAAAGCAAGATATAAACATTAATTGCGTAAAAAAAATATTTTGCAAAAATTTTTTATGCTTTTGGAAAAAAGATTTGAAAAAAAATCCCGCGTTCCTGGGGCTCGTTCCAGCAATTGAAGGTTAAAAATTGTCCGCTTCTAAAAGAAGCTTAAAACCGATTATTTTCCTGTTTGTCCTATTTAAAATTATTTCATTTAGAAAGCTTGTTCAATTATTTCGTTTTAATAGCTTAATAACTGAAATTGTCATAAATTTATAAATTTTGTTTAAACCCGAGTCTGGGGATCAGACCATATTTATTATATATTTTTGGGGTGTCGCTGAATCCGAATCCAAAGTCCAAAAAACTTCAGCTCGTCAGAATTCTGAAATAAACTCAAAACTCTCATAACTTTTTTTTTCTAGTATGTTTTTCCGGGTGTGGAGGTCAAATCACATGTATTATATGTTTTTGAGGTCACTGAATCGGAATCCGAGATCTAAAAAAGCCCCAGCACGTCATGGTTCTGACCTCAAAGGCAAAATAGCTTAGAATACGAGGTATTCTGAATTTTATGCCGAAACCCTGCAATTCTGGTTCATTTTTGACCTCAAGTTCGAATTAAGGGATCCAAAAAACGTACAGTACAGTAAGTTTGTTTCAAGCAATTAGCGTGGTTAGGAAATTGATTATTTATGCTCTTTCAGCCTAGAATTTTACCCCCACCATACCTGCCGTTTCGTAGCCGCTAAACAGGAGGTACATGATTACCACAGCAAGTTCGTATTTAAGCCTAAAATGCACGATCTGAACTTCGGTTTTCTGAGGTTTTCCGCTGCTTCGATTTTGAGGTTACATTGTCTCAGATGTATATAATATGGATATTATTAATATCTATATTATTATTATAAAATATTATACTAATATTATTAAGAAATAAAATATTAAATTTAACTAATGTATTGGTTTTCATTTTTAATTATACTTAATATAATAATAAATTTCCGCTTCGAAATATTAACTGTCCTATTTATAAATCCTATATAAAATTATTAAGAAAAGTTTTCTTTCAAATCATGAGTGAAATTCATAATCTTCAAATTTTTTTAAACCAAATCTAAATCTTTTGGGAATCACCAAACTGGAATACAGTTTTCAAATAAAAATCTAAAGTTAATTTTCTCACAAAGTTTTCGACTTTACATGCATAAAGATTTTTAAATATTAATTCTTTTCTAACATTAATTTCATAGACGCTAAAATTTTGTGTGATGAAATAATCTTCCTAAGGAATAAGAATCACAAATACTACAAAAAAAAGAAGACTGCAGCAATAATTGAGTAACAAAATTTAAATATTTTGAATGTAAAATTAATGAAACTAGAAAAATTCAATGACTGAAAATTTCCAATACTTTAAAATCAAAGTTTAAAACATCAGGACATTTCCAATGACCAAAATCTATGGGAATGAAAAATAGCGAAAAACTTAACTTCCGAAAGTGGCGAATTCTTGAAAAAAAAATATTTAAAAAATAAAATTTCGGACAGTTATAATATATAAAACATATTACCAAATTTGAAATTTTGTTGCAATGGATACTTTACAACGTCAGACATTATTTATAAACAAAATATTTGTTAAAATTTGTTTACAAGAAAATATATGTTTTAATCAAGTTTCCTAACTTTCACGTGCCTACCTCTAACGCGACCTAGCCGGGGGTGGCCCAGGTGGGAAACCTTATCACAATAAACGCTGCCACCTACCTGCCTGTCACGCCTGAAAGAACCGAGTTCGTGGGTCACAAACTTTTGACCCACAAACAACCCTCGAAGCTCTCGGGGTTCGGTAGGCCCCCTAGCGTCAAGTATATCCATGATTCTGGTAGTCACCGGTTGGTGCTACCTCTCGGGAACGACGCGTTTTGTTTCGCAGTCCTTTCAGTATCCCGGCCGTTCCCCTTATGGTCTCTGGCGGACGGCTACTTCATGTTGTTGACAACTCTATGTTTCCGAACTGTCATACGTCCATACTGTGAATGTTTTTCGCTACTTAGGATGTTGAGAATTCTAGTTTCGTCTTCGCCATGGGTGTGTCTTCCTCCTCCTCTTCTGATGCCTTTGCCGCCGATTCAATTCCCTCAAACTTATGGATTTTTTATACCTTTTAACACACCGATTTATTTTTAGCCTATTTACAATTTCATTCCGTGCTTCCCGCGTCATTTAAAAATCGGTAAATATCTAGTCATATCACTATTTGGGGGTATTCCCCGTAGCCCTAGTAATAACTATATTCTATCGTAATTCAGGTGGCATAGTATTCATTTATGAATACCTGCTTAACGTATATTAAAAATTAATCGGAATTGGCTTGAGGGTGGTTTTGTTTGACAAGCGCGCTTGACTTCAATTATTCTCGGTTCTCCCTTCGGCGAAACCCCGTAAAGTTTTACTCCCTTTTTTAAGGTAATCTCAAAAAATTCATTACAACTCCCCCGGCCCTAGCTGAAGACCGCCGGTTTTCACTTTTCGCGACGTGGTCGTTCTTCCACCGCTCTGGCGGCCCTACCTGCCTCAGGTTTACTTGGTTTGTTTTTCGTATAAAGAAGTCTCTACTGCTAGAGTTAATAGTGAAAAAAAGAATATATAAAAAAAATAATAATAATAAGACAACGCTATGGACCATATTATTATTAACCTGGACCATACGGGCTACTCCAGTTTCTAAGTGAAAGGAGGGGTCACCATTGCTTGTCTATCCCCGGTTTTTCCCCAAGCATCCCGTCCCATTGTCCCCTACTTATTGTAAGTTTCGGTAAATAAATAGAAACGAGTTATGCAGTATTATCTTTTATTTGTGGTTCACCCTCTGCCCACACCTTCTCTGATTTACAATACTTAGAACCAAAAACCCAATGAGTTCAGCCTATATTTTTTTTATACCCCGATCAGGGCCCCAAGCGCGCGCGCTCTAATCGAGCTCCGCGCATGCAAGGAATAAGGGGAACTATTAAGAAGGGTTGTCTACATTTGTTCACCTACTCCCCCCTCCCTAGGCGGTCCCTTATCGTGGTAGGAGACTAGGAGCTTTACTGGAAATATTTCTACTAATTTTCCGTCTTCTGTCACTAGCTCGTATACCGAAGGTCTTAAAACATATATCACGACGTATGGTCCTTTCTTTTTAACCCCGAACCCTCTCTTCACCATTTTTTGGGATGAGGATGTTACTTGCGCCTTGCGCATGACTCTATCTCCCATTTTGATTACCGCGTGAAGCCGCCTTTTGGCATAATTTACTTTTTGGCGATCAAACGCGTTCTTGTGATGTAAGGAGATTAGGTCTTTGTGGATGCACCACAAATATCGCACAAGGAATGGTACAGGTTCAGATTTGTAAAAAATTTGCATATGTAACCATGAAGCGGGAGTCATGTAAGCTCAAAAGCTCTTAAAATCTACTTAGAAAAACAATATAACAGGTCGGGTCTTTTCTCTCAGCTGTTTCTAGCGCAATTTCATTCCTAAATCCCCCACTCCCTCTCACTCCTGAGGGCCCTATGCTTGAGCGCCACTTTGTAACCAAGTTTTCCAACTTTCACGTAACGACCGCCAACGCGACCTGCCCGGGGATAGTCTAGGTGGGGAACTTAAACACAATAAAGGATGCCACTTACCTTTCGGTCACGCCTAAATGAACCAAATTCGTGGATCACACACTTTTGACCCACGAAAAACCCTCAAGGCTCCTTCTATTTTTTTGGGCGCCTGGTAGGGTCCTCCTGATCGGAACCTCGCGGAGGTGTTGTGGCGTCCTCTAGCAGAGTCACTAACTCCGGTTTATTATGTGATACAGCTCTCGTGATTGAGAGAGAGAAAATAAATAAACTAAATTCGCCACTGAGTTACCATTCAATAAATTTAAAGCTACTTATTCGTGAACATAAAAGCAAAATTAAAAAGTCAGAGAGAACTCTTTGTACAAGGTACGCGAACATCTAACCTCTGTTACCTCATAGGTGAATATTTAAAAAATTTATGAAAAAACCAGAGAAACAGTTGCTTTCTAGTAACAATAGTAATTTAAAAGCAAATACTAGTTTTTAAAATTTCAGTTTAAAATAATTTCGTTTAGAGATTGTCCGGTTGAAAAACATACATTTAAATTTTAAACGCTTTAAGTTTTATTATGATTACTAATATTTTTAAAATAATCTCATATTTTTTAATTCAAAATTTAAAGACCTAAATCTCATCGAATTGAAATTCATTCTTATATAATAGTTAAAATTTTTCAAAAATGAAGTTTTGAACGCTTTAATCAGCTTTAAATTTTTATCGATCTCATTTTAAAAATTCTAATATACAAAAATTTCTGTATTTAAAGTTATGAAATTTTTCTTTTTTCTAAATTTTAATCTGAAATTTTCTTCATGTGCGCTTAAAACTTTAAAAACCCAAGTAATTTTACACATTCCTAAAAGTCATGGCATCTTAAATAGTTTAAAAAATTTATTTAATTTGTTTGTAAAGAATATTTACAATAGCTGTCAAAATTTTGTAAACAAACCATATAGTAGAATATATACGAGATCCTGAATGCAACCTGAGAAAACGGAACTTCGATTCGTGCATTTTCGGCTAGACCACGATCTTGCAGTGGTAAATATGTACCTTCTGTCTTGTGGCTCCCAAACGGTAGGTATGGTGGGTTTCGATAGAATCGAAGAGTCTTAAAATATCGAAGAAGTCGAGAAAAATCTTATTTTTTCGCTTGAGCTATCGGGAGAGGAATATGAAAGTGACGATTGCACACCCGGCACTGGCAATGACGACAGTGGAGATGACTTCATTCCCAAAGGACTCAGATATAAAAAAAATAACTTTGTTAACAAAAGGTACTAAATCCACCGTATACCGAAACAGAAAAAAGAAATTTCTAAAGTACTTCTCTCAAGATACTGATTTAGTCTATTATTCAAATGTTACGGTTTTGATCAATGAAATAAAACCATATATTTATAAAGATGATGAGTGGAGGCTTTTCATTCACTCTTCGAAGCGATGTCTTAAAGCAGTGTTGCTTCATAATAAAAATAAGCTCGCATGATATCTGAAAATTGTAGCTATACTGTTAGGTCAACAATCAGATTCCACTAAATATCCCTGAAAAAGCTTAATTTTAAAAAAGTTATAGAGAATTTTTTAGGAACCGATGGGGTGAGCATATGATGGCAGATTTTTGTTGGATATTGAAAAGAGATGTAGAACGCACAGAAAAGAAACGAAAAAGAAACCATAACGTAGATCTTCATAAGACAACAAAAAAGAAAACATAAAGAAAGCTAATTTCATTAGATTTAGATTCATAAGTATGAATCCTCTTTTTTCATAACGACCACTTTTTCAGGCATTTTGCCTTCTTTTCTCAATTTCTAAAAAGTGGCACTGCAAAGTAATTTTGAGTACTAATCCTGCTCCAGACGATGTTTTTAAAGGAAAAAAGAACATTTCAAAAAATTATTTAAGGGGTCTCAGCAAAAATTAATTAGCTTTGACTAAAAGATTCATCTATATTGGATAAAATCGATAAATTATAGATTGGACTTCGACTTTGGATTTACAAAAATCTTATGTATATGTATTTGTAGTTTTATTCGATATTAAATCTTATTTTGACATTTCTCTTATATTAACGGAGTAAAGGAATATTTACTTGAGGGTTTAGATACTCTACTTTATAGCCCTTCCTGATTGTGCGATTTTTACCTACTGGAGTTTCGTTTATTTCGTCTTTGGTCAACTGGGTAACTCTGCCGCTTCGCATGTTTATTTTCACCCGTCTTTTATAATCATCGAAATATCTGTATATTCCTAAAAGTACACTTTGACTCTCTAATATTGCAAAGACATCACCGTCTGATGTTGATAATACAATTTGTTCTCGGCTTGGCACAGGTACAAAGAGGTGCCTTGCTGTCAATATTTTAATTAATTTTTCGGCAGGAAAAGTGTACTTTCGAAGTTCGAATATCAAGTGATCATTAATATGGGAGGTAAGACGAATAAATTTAAGATTTTTAAGACCACAACCACGTTCATCAGGAGAAGGAAGCCTTGCAGATAGAGCTCTGGACCTGACAGGAGGATTATCTCTTGCCAAAGGAGATCTGGACCTGGCACGAGGAGAAGAATCCTCAGGAGGAAGAGTATGCTCAGGAAAATTAATTCTTGCAGGAGTAGAAGAAGAAGGTCCGGCTTGAGGAACACCAGAAATGGGCTTGGTATCTGACATTTCCGCTGCAAAACAAAAGATAGAACTTAATTTTTTTAATGTACGTTAGTATTTTATAAATCCTCCGTATCGTCATATTCTCGTGCGAATAACTTGGCTAGTCAGCCCTAGTCAGTATCTTTTAACGGGCTGTTAAAATTCTAAATACTTTGTTGATAATAAAACTATGTAGCTCTAAACTATTAAGATAAGATATCACTTCCTAAGAAGTGTAGGCATTGTCCTCTATAACAAAAATTATGAAAATTTTATAGGAAACTTTTTAATAACTCATAAATATTCAAATGGTTTACTATTTCCAAGTTTTAAAATATTTCAGGATATGTAAGGTATTTTATATGATCTCTTACGTATTTTTATGATTTCAGGGTATTAAAACATTTTCGAGGGATTTTTAAAAAAATATAACAGATTTACAGGTGTGTAAACGATTTAAAAATATTTGCAAAACTTAGTATATTTTGTAGTTCAAGAGATTAATAATAGTTTCAGAGGTTATTAACTAAAACTTCCCCTAACAAATTTTCTTTTTTACTATGGTTACCTTGAGGATCCTCATGTTCACTCCTCATTCCAAAATTGGTCAAAAAGTCTCTCTCTTTGGAAGACATACCTGCTGATATTCCTGTGAAAAAGCAAGTATATTTATGAGACTTCAAAAAAAAAATTTGAAATAGTGAGAGTGCAGTTTTCGTAGTTCAGTAAATAAAAAACCTTTAATTCGGACAATTTTCTTAAACGAACGTGATTGTCTGAAAATTTTTAATTTATCTAGGCAAAGATAAAAGGGTTGAGTAAAACTTGTAAATCGGTACGCCACCTTCATCAATACAGCGTAGTTACATGGAATTATTTTTTCTCCGTCAGATATATTTTTTCTTAAAAAAGTACAAAGTTCTAAATCTTTGAAGTTTTAAGAAGTAAAATTTCCTTGTTTCAGCTTCAAAATTTAAAAATTCGGGAATGAGCGAAAAAAATTTAATATTTTTAGGTATAATGGCTTGATTTAAATCCTATAAACCAATGATGAAGATAAGTAAACCCTAAACATCTGTCGAACTATCATATTTAAGCAGCAACGAAATAATATCAGTAATAGTAATTGTTGATTATCATCTACTTTACATAGTGTAAAATTTAAACAAAACGATTTCCCGGTGCAACACTGCGCTTGCGTCAATTGGTATAGAAGTTGAACTCTGAGAAATGCAGGGTGCATATATGCCTACATCTAGGATCAGTTTGAAAAATATTAATTAATCAATATCTTTTGTAAATACAAAGAACAGAAAGAAAACCTGAATATATATATTTTTAATTATGCATTTTAGTAAAAGATTATATTTACCAATAGAATTAGAGATGACTGTCACAGTGAAGATTAGAGTATAAACGGCCTCCATGTTTTACAAGTAAAGGAAAAACTGTTTCAGATTTCGACCAAGAATTTCGTTAATTGTATAAGAAAGGAATATTACAATGCGTCACTATATATTATATATATATATATATATATCCTATAGTCGTTATCGTATCGCCAATAGACTTCAAGGTTATTTTTCTTAGATGCTATAGTTGATTAGAGTCAGTTTTAACGATGAAAATTTATTGACTAAACTCGGTAAAGTTAGGCACAAGATTCTATAAGTCTTATCTTTTTATTTGGAAACATTTCAAGTGATATATTCTCTTTAAAAAATATTAAAACTATTCTCCACTGGAGGATCTTTAACGAAGAATTGCATAAGCTTTCTAAAGGGTTTAAAACAAATAAAGTGATTAGATGTTTTGTGGTTTATGCCCAGTGATAACCCAAAAGGCTGACAAGATACTTTTCAATCAATCATTCTAGCATCAGTCATTTAATTTTATAACTTTCCTGTTTGAAAATGTTTTAATTAGTACTCTTTTCCATTAATTTATTTAAAGCGGTTAGAATTTGAGATTCATTAATTTTGAACTGAAATCTCAACAATTCTAATTCAAAATATTGATCCAGTGACTTTAAATAACACTTAATGTTACAAGAAATGATTCTTTTTTAAATTCATACAATTGTTTCGACATAGAAGAAAAGCATACATCTTCAATTGAAGATTTTCTAATTTTTTAGTTTTTAAAATCTTACTTATACCAAAAACGTATCCTAATGACTTTTTTCGATGAAAAGAATATTCTTAGAGTTATAGCATTTAAATTTTTTTTCAAATTAATCGTTGATATGAAAATATGATATAATATGATACGTTTGATATGAAAAAATTTCAAGAGAAGAAAAATATTACTTTTTGAAAGCCCTACAAGATTATCATAACAAATTTTTGGATTTTCTCGGAAAATCGAAAACTAAAATTCGTGTTGCACCAAAAATAAAGAAAAATTTCATTTTTCGGTCTAACTATGCAGGTTATGAATTCGTGAAAAATTACATTGAAAATAAAAAAAGTAAGATTTGTGGACAAATGACAAAAGTTACGAAAAAAGAGTTATAAAAAAAATTTTACCCAAAAAAGACCTACAAATTTGTAATCATTAATTACATTCTCATCATTTACGATTAGGAAAGTATTAGAATCGTCCGAAATTTTACAACATAAAATAAAATTTTGGAAATCAAACGACGCAAAATACGAGAGAAAAGTCTCAAAGAGAAATTAGAGCCTTTGCAAATTCCTACAAGAGGCCTTTTAACCATTTTCGAATGGGACACGAAATTTTTTTTTTATCGTGGGTAATGTTAGGAAAATCGAAAATTACAATATTACGCCAAAATACGCGAGGTGCGTAAAAAATGTAAAAGAAGACTTGTGGGATATTTTGTTTTATCCATAACAAATAATATGGAAACAAAAATCCTATTCTTAGAATAACAGCGCAAGGTAGAAAAAATGTTTGAAATGAGTATTGTAGTTATTTGTTTATTTTAAGGTGGTTCAGCGAATACAGAGCCTTAAGAAACTCAATCTTTAACCACGCATAATTAAGTAGAACATCCATAATATTAAGACGCATATAAATACTATGGTCTGGAAGCGATATTTTTGATAAAGCTTCATTCAAGCAGTCCAAATGCAAAGAATAGATATTCGAGTGCGAGGTATCCTGTAATTGACCGCGAAGCACAAAATTCAAGATCCGCGCACCGCAGACGCGCCCAAACTTGCGAGCGAAGCGAGCCGCGCGCGCAGCGTGCTACAAAAATGTGCCTGCGAAGCAAGCATATTTTTTATTTTCTGATTACACCTACTTATCGAATCGCAGGAATGGTAATCAGAAAAAAATATTTCTTTGGCACTTCTGCACTAATCTGATATTTGTGAAAGAACAATAGAATTTCAGTTTAATTATAATTTTGCTTATTGCAACGATACTACTTTTTTTCTCATGGTAGAATTTTGTGGTCCTCCTAGTCGCGAACAACCTGCCCTTTGCTAAATAACTACTTCTTTAAAACGAACCACTTTAAGCCGGGCGCCAGTCCTTTCTCGGTGCAGATTTAAGAAAAACGCTCTGCCCTTGAAAAAGCAGGATAACCGAATATGTTTACGAAAGCACAAAATAACTAAAATGTGACCCTTCACAGGTCAGGAATATAGAATTCTTAATTTCAGACCCCACAATTTCTAATCTCTAAAATTTATCAATTAGGGACACGGGCTGTAATCACAAATAAATAAATAGAATAAAAAAAATCGGGCCGCAACTATAACTTGAACTAAAGGGTTAGCTCAGCCTCTACACAAGAGTAAGTAATGGTATAGGGGTCGGGTTTTAATAAATTGGCAAAATTCGATTTCAAAATGATAATTAAAATTATTTTATTATAATTATTTTCCAAGGACTAAGGTGTACATTCACAATAACATGAAGCGTGGCTTCGATGAAGATTCTATCATACTACATTTTCTAAAATCCTTATATTACGGCAATTTCAAAGCGATAACTTCTTCACAAGGAAAATTAACAATCAAAATTGCAATAATAATTAAAAGGAATTAGGGTGAAGCTCGAGTGAAATATAATTCCAAAGGGGAAAAGTCTTACGTAAGCGGAAAGGGGGAAAATAATCTCCATCGGTACAATTTTAAAAGAACATCGGAAAACTGATTGCACAACGAAATTTCAAGATATAAGAGATGAGATATTTAATAGATTCTAGTATCGATAGGGAAAAAGATGAAACGATTTCTGCTAATACAATTTTACAGGAATACATTGGGAACTGGGAAAACATTGAAATATTATAAAATATAAAACAAGACCATTTTAAAGAACTAATTAGCGAAAGGGGAAAGGGGAAATGATCTCTGCTAATACAATTTTACAGGGATACATCGGAAAAATGAGAAAACAATTCTAGGGTATAATTCAAGTAAAAGAAAAAGGCACATGATTTTTGACTCGGCACTCCGTTGGAAATAATTCACAGGCTCATATTATTCAAAACATAAAGAACCATCATAAATTAATGAGTATACCATCATACACTAGTTACTCTGCGGGTCGTCGAGGAGCACGTCGTTCACACCTTGAGTTCACAAACTAGACTAAAATTTTGGAATAAACGTACACTAACGCGATGAACAGTTCTTGATGAGAGAAATAATAAGTGTCCTGCGCATAGGGCTAATTTTTAATTTCTACGGTCAAGAGAGAGATCCTCATCTAGGCTCGTTTCCCATTGGTCTGCCCAATCGCCTTTTCTTCTCTTCGTTGTATCTTCCTTTGCCTCGCTACCTCAAGACATCTCCTAAAATTTTTTCCTTATTCTCGAAAAGCGGGAAAAGCGGTCCTAAAAAGTCGAGGCTAGCGGGGTGGCCGAATACACTCCTGTGCGAGAATTGGAGAACGGAAGTCCATGCTTCAAACGGCAGATGTTGTTTTGGACTCCATGACTCCCAAATTTTATAAATAATTAAGCTGGTAATCGCCTTGGTCTATTTTCACCAGATACATGCCGTGGATCTCAGACAGCCAAAGAGTGAGCAGATTCGATAATCCAGGAGGTAAAGCCAGAAGAAGAATACGCGACGACGCAATGTGAGGGGGTGGAGACCTTCAAGACTCAACGTCACCACTCAATACCGCGACATTCGAAAGCTCTCATAGCGATTTTTTGCGACAAAAAAATAAAAAACAAAAAAAAGAAACATAGACAAATAATTATTAAATAAAAATATAACAATAAGGAGGGCCGAATTTACTCTCGATGCAAACCAATCGTATGTTACTAGATTTTCAGCTAACTTTATTTTTGTCATGTTCGAGAAATCCGCAACATCACAAATGCTGAAACTGTATGTGATGAAATATTCTTGCTAGGAAATAAGAATCATAAATATTAAAAATACCGAAAATATAATTCACAAACTAGAAAATTTGCAAAATTTTAAATTACCAAAAAAGAAAAGACTGCCGCAAACATTCAGTAACAAAATTTAAGGACACTTCCAATGACGAAAATTAATGGGACTGAAAAATACCGAAACATTTAGCTTTCGAAACAGAGTAAAAGATTTTCTAAAGTATTTTTTTCGGGAGACTGTTATAGTCTATTGTTCAGATGTTAAGGGTTTGATGAATAAACTAAAACCAAATATTTATAAAGATGATGAGTGGAGGCTTTTCATTGACTCTTCGAAGCGATGTTTTAAAGCAGTGTTGCTTCACAATAAAAATAAGCTCGCATCAGTACCAGTAGTCCATTCCGGTATACAGAAAGAGTAGTATATTAATATTAAGAAGGTATTGAGTCTGATTAAATATTTGGTACATCAATGGAACACCTGTCGAGATTTGAAAATGGTAGTTTTACTGTTAGGAAAAAAATCAGGTTTAACCAAATATCCCTGGTTTTTGTGCTTGTGGGCTTATCCGACACCTAAAGTAAAGAAAGGAGTTTTTGATGGGCCTCAAATTCGGCAAATGTTCAAAGACAGTGAATTTAGTAAACATATGAATAACACCGGAAAAGCTGCTTGGCTTAGTTTTAAAGTTTTAGAGAATATACAAGTAGAGGAAAGCTATTTCTGGTTTCGACCAAGAATTTCGTTAGTTGTATGAGAAAGGAATATTCTACTGCTTTATTATAAATTATATATACTCTATAGTCGTTATCGTATAGTAAATAGACTTCAAGGTTATTGTTCTTAGATTCTACATTTGATTAGAGTCAGTTTTAAGAATAAAAATTTCTTGACGAAACTCTTTAAAGTTCAAATAACAGTAAATAACATTCTATACGTCTTGAATTTTTGTTTGGAAACATTTCTCGTGATATATTCTTTTTAAAGAATATCAGAAATATCTCCAATGGAGGCTTTTTAAAGGGGAATTGTCAGTTCTCTTTTCCAATAATTTATTTAAAGGGATTTGAATTTAGAATCCATTAATTTTTAACATAAATCTCATGAATTCTAATTCAAAATATTGATCCAGTGACTTCAGATAAAACTTAATGTTACAAGAAATGATTCTATTTTTAATTCATACGATTGTTTTGACATATAAGAAAAGCATATATATTTCATTTAAAGATGTTCTAATTTTTTAGTTGTTAAAATCTTATTTATTTAATGTTGAAAATTTTCCTATCTTTTTCAACTGAAAAACATTAGTTTCACCTACTAAATAATCTCGCTCTTTAATTTAAAAAATGACTTCTGTACAATAAAAACATTTATCTAAAGGAAAATAGGTGCAATTTGTTATGAAAGTTTCCCAGTATAAAAGATATTTATAGCATTCAAAAAGACGAGCAATTTATCCTAATGACTTGTTTTCGATAAAAAGAATATTCTCAAAGTTATAGCATTCTCAACTATTTTAAAATCAATAGAAAATAAAAATTCTAAGGCATACAATGTATGATATGAAAAAATTTCAAGATAAGAAATATATTACTTTTTAAAAGTCCTGCAAGATTATCAATGAAAAATTTGGACTTCCTATGAAAATCAAAAATTACAAAAAAAAAGGATTTAAAAAAATCGTTACCCGAAAAAGAGGTACAAATTTGTAATCATTAATTACATTCTCATAATTTCTTTTTGAAGAAGGTATTAGAAGAGGTGCGTAAAAAATATTAAAGAAGATTTGTCGGATATTTTGCTTTACCCATAACAAATAGTATGAAAATAAAAATTCTATTCCTAGCATAACAGCGCGAGATAGATAAAAATGCTTGAAATAAGGATTGTAATTTTTTGTTTATTTTAAGGTATTTCAGAAAACATACATTTACAAATGTCCGTCAAAAATCGAGCACGCAGCACGAGTGTCACGATGAGAATATGTACCTTAAAGCCTACAGAGCTTTAAGAAACTTAATCTGTAACTACACTTAATTAAGTAGAAAATTCAGAATATGAAGAAGTCTTATAAATGCTGTGATCTGAAAGAAATCTTTTTGACAAAGTTTCATTTAAGCAGTCTAAATGCAAAAAATAAATATCCGAGCGCGATATTTATTATCCGCGATCCGTATGCCTACCCAAACTGGCGAATGGCGCGCGCAGCGTGCTC
The DNA here is from genome assembly GCA_010014905.2 of Druon quercuslanigerum. Taxonomy (NCBI): domain Eukaryota; kingdom Metazoa; phylum Arthropoda; class Insecta; order Hymenoptera; family Cynipidae; genus Druon; species Druon quercuslanigerum. Next base: position 23,680 of record JAAAKG020183117.1, read on the forward strand.
GAAGAATGTGCCTGCGAAGCGGGCATATTTTTTTATTTTCTGATTACACATAAATATCGAATCGCAGGAATGGTAATCAGAAAAAATTATTTCTTTGGCACTGCTGCACTAATCTGATATTTTTTAAATAACAATAGAATTTCAGTTTAATTATAATTTTGCTTATGCAGGTCGAATTGAATTAAGCGTCTCCAAACATAAATAGTCAGAGCCGTGTCTCAATGTTGCTCAATGTGACGCAGTTACCAGGAAAAGGAATCCTTATGTGTAGAATTATGTACCTGGCAGGAGGATTATCTCTGGCAGAGGGAGATCTAGACCTGACACAAAGAGGGGAATCAGCAAGAGGAAAAGCCTCCTGAAAAAAATTATTTCTGTCCGAAGCATAAGAAGATCTCGCACGAGAACCACCAGTAATTAATTTGTCATTAGGTAAGCACTCTGATGGTAAACTTAGGACTGCAAAAAAACAAGAGGACTAAATACTGTTAATGTAAAGTGTTATGTTATTTAAACTTCAAATTTTTATTTTTGTCAGGCTTTAAAGTTGCTCTGATTTAAATAAAAGAACTAACAAGTACTAGTAAGAAACTGTTCCTACCTTAGTCAGCCGATTGCTAAAATATTTTTTATTTGTCACCAAAAGAGATGATAATTATAGCCGGAAAAAGCTCTCCTTAACTGCAAACTGCGTAGATGCTTTAGAAGAACTTTTGCTACAAAGAAATTAACCCATCGCATATGGAAGCAGTCCTCCCAGCAAGAATAAGAATTGGTTAGAAAAATGGACTCAATCAATGTCTAGTGTCTCTTATTTCTTTATTTCATTGCTGTGCCTTACGTATTTTTAATAATGCAATTTTATACGGCTTTTGTATTTATTTTCTGGATTTTTTTTCAAACTTTTGGATGGATTGGAAATTATCCATTAAGCTATCTACCTAATGTGTTACGGTATGAAAAACATAAAATACTTCTTTCTGGATTAGATTACTAGTTGTATTTGCGACTGAAGATCTCGCACAGGGTAGAGAAAAGAATAGATAATAATAATATATAAGTAATTTATTATAAACAATTACAAAAAATAGAATTTATAAACTGCACGAAATTGGCACAAGACGAGCTAGTCCTTGGCTAGTACCTTAAAATAAAGGGATCAGATTCATCATAGGCCAAAGTGTTGAAATAAACAAAATTTTTCAAATTAATATAATTATTACTTACCGGTGATTATTATCAATAGAAATTAGATACGGTCCAGGTTGCTACAATTGCCACTTGTAACCTCTGTGTTTTGGTAGAGAAAAAGGTTGCGTAATTAGAACCGAGCAAACTTCTAACTGAAATATCTCCAGTTTAAATAAACTCAGCTCCATTTGTTTCGAATTGTAGCCCAGAGTTTTGCGAAAATGCGTATTGCAAAGCAAGATATGAAAATTAATTGCGTTAAACAAATATTTTAAAAAAGTTATTGAACTTTTTGGAAAAAAGATTTGAAAAAAGTCCCGGGTTCCTAGGACTCGTTCCACCAAGTAAAGGTTAAAAATTAGCCGCTTCTAAAAGAAGCTTAAAAATGATTAATATTCCGTCCGTCCTATTTAAAAATATTTCAGTTAGAACGTTTGTTTAATCATTTCATTTTAAGGGCTTAACAATTGAAATTGTTTAATTTTTAACTTTTGCAAAAAATAATTTGTTTTTAAATTTCTAGAATTTGAATTTAAAATATGGTAGGGCAGTCTAGAGATTGTAGAATGATACACTAGGGAAATAGGAATGGAATTTGGATTAGATAAATGCACCCAGATTTATTTAAAGCAAGGGAAACTTCATCGCATCTCTGGCGATCCTGAGCTCGTCGCACATTGGGGATATAGCAATAATTTCGTTCAAAACCACCTACAGGTCGCAAATCTGAACCAAATTAAACAAAATTAGGCTCAAAATGTTTGTAATTGAATTACAAAGAGACTCACGAAGCCAAATTTTTAAGAATAATTTGT